>JAPXFY010000032.1:1731041-1766041 GCA_030674185.1 Monoplex corrugatus | reverse complement strand
CATTGTGGTGTGGTGTGGTGTGATATGTTGGATGTTGTGAGGTGTGATATGCTTTACATGATGTTGTATTATGTTGTGTGGTGTGTGTCATTGTGGTGTGGTATGGTGTGATATGTTGGATGTTGTGAGGTGTGATATGCTTTACATGATGTTGTATTATGTTGTGTGGTGTTTGTCATTGTGGTGTGGTGTGGTGTGATATGTTGGATGTTGTGAGGTGTGATATGCTTTACATGATGTTGTATTGTGTTGTTTGGTGTTTGTCATTGTGGTGTGATATGTTGGATGTTAAGGGTGTGGGGTATGATGTGACGAGTTGAATGTGGTGTGTTGTGAGGTGTGATATACGTTATATGATGCTGTAATATGGTCTGTGGTATGTGTCAATGTGGTATGTGTCAGTGTGGTATGTGTCAATGTAGTGTGGTGTGAGGTGTGATATACTTTATATGATACTGTAATATGGTCTGTGGTATGTGTCAGTGTGGTATGTGTCAATGTAGTGTGTTGTGAGGTGTGATATACTTTATATGATACTGTAATATGGTCTGTGGTATGTGTCAGTGTGGTATGTGTCAATGTAGTGTGTTGTGAGGTGTGATATACTTTATATGATACTGTAATATGGTCTGTGGTATGTGTCAGTGTGGTATGTGTCAATGTAGTGTGTTGTGAGGTGTGATATACTTTATATGATACTGTAATATGGTCTGTGGTATGTGTCAGTGTGGTATGTGTCAATGTAGTGTGGTGTGAGGTGTGATATACTTTATATGATACTGTAATATGGTCTGTGGTATGTGTCAGTGTGGTATGTGTCAATGTAGTGTGTTGTGAGGTGTGATATACTTTATATGATACTGTAATATGGTCTGTGGTATGTGTCAGTGTGGTATGTGTCAATGTAGTGTGTTGTGAGGTGTGATATACGTTATATGATACTGTAATATGGTCTGTGGTATGTGTCAATGTGGTATGTGTCAGTGTGGTATGTGTCAATGTAGTGTGGTGTGAGGTGTGATATACTTTATATGATACTGTAATATGGTCTGTGGTATGTGTCAATGTGGTATGTGTCAGTGTGATAATAATAATAATAATATATTTTATTTATATAGCGCAAAATCTTGATAAAATCAAATCTAAGCGCTGAGCGTATACATGCATACATACCTACATACATATGAGCGTATACATGCATACATACATGCATACATACTTACATACATAAATCTAAGCTGAGCGTATACATGCATACATACATACATACATACATAAATCTAAGCGTATACATACATACATACATACATACATACATACATACATACATACATACATACATACATACATACATACATACATACATACATACATACGTACGTACGCACATGCATACATAATAATTACAATATTTATATAGCGCAAAATCTCGACAAAAATCAAATCCAAGCGCCGAAAAGACACACACGCACACACACACGCACGCAGTGTGGTGTGGTATGTTGTGATATGTTGGATGTTGTGGTGTGGGGTGTGATATACTTTACATGATGCTGTAATATGGTCTGTGGTATGTGTCAATGTGGTATGTGTCAATGTGGTATGTGTCAATGTGGTATGTGTCAATGTGGTATGTGTCAGTGTGGTGTGTGTCAATGTGGTGTGGTATGTTGTGATATGTTGGATGCTGTGGTGTGGGGTGTGATATACTTTACATGATGCTGTAATATGGTCTGTGGTATGTGTCAATGTGGTATGTGTCAATGTGGTATGTGTCAATGTGGTATGTGTCAATGTGGTATGTGTCAATGTGGTATGTGTTATTGTGGTGTGTGTCAATGTGGTGTGGTGTGTTGTGATATGTTGGATGCTGTGGTGTGGGGTGTGATATACTTTATATGATGCTGTAATATGGTCTGTGGTATGTGTCAGATGTGGTATGTTGTTATTGTGGTGTGTGTCAATGTGGTGTGGTGTGTTGTGATATGTTGGATGTTGTGGTGTGGGGTGTGATATACTTTATATGATGCTGTATTATGTTATGTGGTATGTGTTATTGTGGTGTGTGTCAGTGTGGTGTGTGTTATTGTGGTGTGTGTCAGTGTGGTGTGATTTGGTGTGTGTTATTGTGGTGTGTGTTATTGTGGTGTGTGTTATTGTGGTGTGTGTGTTATTGTGGTGTGTGTGTTATTGTGTGTGTGATGTGTGTTGTTATTGTGGTGTGTGTTATGTGTGGTGTGTGTGTTATTGTGGTGTTGTGTGTTAGTGTGTGTGATGTGGTGTGTGTGTGTTATTGTGGTGTGTGTTACTGTGGTGTGTGTTATTGTGGTGTGGTGTTGTTATTGGTGGTGTGTGTGTGTGTTATTGTGGTGTGTGTTATTGTGGTGTGTGTTATTGTGGTGTGTGTGTGTGTGTGTTATTGTGGTGTGTGTTATTGTGGTGTGTGTGTGTTATGTGTGTGTGTGTTATTGTGGTGTGTGTGTGTTATTGTGGTGTGTGTTATTGTGGTGTGGTATATTGTGGTGTGTTATTTGTGTGTGTGTGTATTTATTGTGGTGTGTGTGTTATTGTGTGTGTGTGTGTGTTATTGTTGGTTGTGGTTTTTATTGTGGTGTGTGTGTGTTATTGTGGTGTTGTGTTATTGTGGTGTGTGTTGTGTGGTGTTATTGTGGTATGTGTGTGTTATTGTGGTTGTGGTGTTATTGTGGTGTGTTGTGTTATTGTGGTGTGTTGTGTGTGTTATTGTGGTGTGTGTTATTGTGTGTGTGTGTTGTTATTGTGGTGTTTTGTTATTGTGGTGTGTGTTATTGTGGTGTGTGTTATTGTGGTGTGTGTTATTGTGGTGTGTTTATTGTGCTGTGTGTTATGTGGTGTGTGTTTGTTGTGTGTTTGTGGTGTGTTATTGTGGTTGGTGTGTGTGTATGTGGTGTGTGTGTTATTGTGGTTTATGTGTGGTTATTGTGGATGTGTGTTATGTGGTGTGTGTTATTGTGGTGTGTGTTTTGTGGTGTGTGTTATGTGGTGTGTGTGTGTTATTGTGGTGGTGTGTGTTATGTGGTGTGTTATTGGGTGGTTTGTGGTGTGTGTTATTGTGGTGTGTGTTATTGTGGTTGTTATCTGTGGTGTTATGTGTATGTGTGTGTTTATTGTGGTGTGTTATTGTGGTGTGTGTTATTGTGTGTGTGTGTTATTGTGGGTGATGTGTGTTTGTTTGTGTGTATTGTGTGTTGTTGTGGTGTGTGTTACTTGGGTGTGTGTTTATGTGGTGTGTGTGTTATGGTGTATGTGTGTGTGTTATTGTGTGTGTGTATTGGGTGTGTTATTGTGGTGTGTGTTATTGTGTGTGTGTGTGTATTTGGTGTGTGTTATTGTGTGGTGTGTTATGTGTGGTTATTGGGTGTGTTTATTGTGGTGTGTGTTATGTGGTGTGTGTTTTGGTGTGTTACTGTGGTGTGTGTTATGTGGTGTGTGTTATTGTGTGTGTGTTATTGGTGTGTGTTACTGTGGTGTGGTTATGTGTGTGTGTGTTATTGTGTGTGTTGTTACGTGGTTTTTATGTGGTGTGTTATGTGTGTGTGTATATGTGGTTGTGTTTTCTGTGTTGTGTACTGGTGTGTTTTTATGTGTGTGTGTTACTGTGTGTTGTATGTGGTGTTGTTATGTGTTGTGTTATGTGGTGTGTGTTATGTGGTGTGTGTTTGTGTTGTGTATTGTGTGTTATTGTGGTGTGTGTTATGTGGTGTGTGTTATTGTGTGTGTGTTATGTGGTGTATTGGTGTGTGTTATGTGGTGTGTTTCTGTGTGTGTGTATTGATGTGGTGTGTTAGTGTATTGTGTGTGTGTTATGTGGTGTGTGTTACTTGTTGTATGTGTTATGTGGTGTGTGTTATTGTGGTGTATGTTACTGTGTGTGTGTATGTGTATATGTGTGTTGTTATTGTGGTGTGTTATAGTGTGTGTTATTGTGTGTGTAGTGTACTGTAATGTGTTGTGTGTTGTGATATGTGGTTGTGTTATTGTGGTTGTGTTATTTGGTGTCTGTGTGTTACTGTGTGTTGTTATGTGTTGTGTGTTATGTGGTGTGTGTTATGTGTGTGTATGTGTGTGTGTTTGTGTTGTGTTACTGTGGTTGTGTTTTGTATGTGTGTATGATTACTGTGTTGTTATGTGAGTTGTGTGTTATTGTGTTGTGTCACTGTGTGTTGTTTGTATTGTTGGTGTGTGTTGATATGATGTGTGTGTTATGTGTGTGTTATGTGGTGTTGTGTTATTGTGTTGTTATGTGGTTTTGTTATTGTGTTGTGTTATTGTGTTGTTACTGTGGTTGTATGTGGTTATGTTGTGTGTGTTATTGTGGGTAGTGTACTGACCTGTGTGTGTTGTTACTTGTGTTGTGTTTATGTGTGTTGACATGTGTTGGTGATGTTACATTGTGTTCTGTTACTTGGTAGTGATTGTTACCTGTGTGTGTTATGTGAATGTGTTGTGTGTTACTGTGTGTGATACTGTGACACCTGTGTGTGTGTTATTGGTGTATTGTTGTGTGTACTGTGTGTGTACTGTACTGTGTGTGTTATTGTGAATTTTGTGTTTGTATGTGTTGTATACTGTGTGTGTGTGTTATGTGACGTTGTGTTCTGTGGTGTGTGTTACTGAACTGTGTGTGTTATGTGACTTGGTGTTCTTGGTGTGTTAGTGTATGACACATTGTGGGGGTTATGTGAATGTGTGTTACTGGTGTGTGTTATGTGGTCTGACTGTGTGTTGTGTTATGTGACTTGTGTGTTCTGTGTGGGATTGTGTGTGATACTGACACCTGTGTGTTGTTATGTGACATTGTGTTCTGTGTAGTGATACTGACACCTGTGTGTTGTTATGTGACATTGTTTCTGTTCGTGTGAACCCTGTGTTGTATGTACATTGTGTTCTTGAGTGAACCTGTGGTTGTTATGTGACATTGTGTTCTGTGTAGTGATACTGAACCTGTGTGTTGTTATGTGACATTGTGTTCTGTGTAGTGATACTGACACTGTGTTGTTATGGACATTGTGTTCTGTGTAGTGATACTGCACCTGTTTGTTGTTATGTAGACATTGTGTTCTGTATCTGTGTAGTGATCTGACACCTGTGTTTGTTTGTACATGTCTGTGTATGACTCACTTGTTAGCATGTGTTCTGTGTATGTACTGACACTGTTTTTATGACATTCGTTAGTATACTGCCACTTGTGTTGTTATGTGACATTTGTTGGTGACCTGTAGTGATCTGACACCTGTGTTTATACATTGTTTCTGTGTAGTATACACTTGTTATTCATTGTGTTCTAGTAATACTGACACCTGTGTGTTATTGCATTGTAGTCTACATGGTGACATTGTTGTGTACTGATACAACCTGGTTGTTATGTGACTGTGTTCTGTGTAGTGCTATGACACCTGTGTGTTGTTATGTGACATTGTGTTCTGTACGTGTAGTGATACTGACACTGTGTTGTTATGTGACATTGTGTTCTGTGTAGTGATACTGCACCTTGTGTTGTTATGTGACATTGTGTTCTGTGACCTTGTAGTGATACTGACACCTGTGTTGTTATGTGACATTGTGTTCTGTGTAGTGATACTGACACCTGTGTGTTGTTATGTGACATTGTGTTCTGGTGACCTGTGTAGTGATACTGACACCTGTGTGTTGTTACAGGTGTGTGACACCTATGCAGCAGTTCCTATTTCCTGGAGCAGACACTGTTCCTTCTGCCCACAGTCAGCAACACCATCGTTAATACCCTGCCCACTTTGAACAGCTCCACTACTGCCTCCATGATGGAGGATGAAGGTGAGTTTGTGTCATCATCATCATAGTCATCGTCATCGTCATCATCATCGTCATTGTCATTGTCATCATCATTGTCAGCAACACCATCGTTAATTCCCTGCCCACCTTGAACAGCTCCACTGCTGCCTCCATGATGGAGGATGAAGGTGAGTTGTGTCCACATCATGCATCATTGTCATCATCATCACTGTCATCATCATTGTCATCATCATCATTGTCATCATCATCATTGTCATCATCATTATCATCATCATTGTCATCATCATATTGTCCATCATCATCTCATCATCATACATCAAATCGTCATCATCATCATTGTCATCATCACTGCCTCCATTGTCGTCATCAATTATCATCATTGTCATCATCGTTATCATCCGTCGTCGTCATATTCATCATCATCATCATCATTGTCAGCAACACCATCGTCAATTCCCTGCCCACCTTGAATAGCTCCACTACTGCCTCCATGTCGTCATCATCATCATCGTCATCATCATCATTGTCAGCAACACCATCGTTAATTCCATGCCCACCATGTACAGAGCCACTACTGCCTCTTTGCTGGAGGATGAGTTTGTGTCATCACTGTCGTCATCGTCGTCGCCATTATCAGTAACACTCTAGTTCATTCTGTGCCAGCTATGGTCAGCGATGCTTCTTCCTCTATGCTTGAAGATAAAGATAAATTTGTGTTATCATCATCATCGTCATCATCATTGTCATCATCATCGTCATCATCATTGTCATCATCATCGTCATCTTTATCATCATCACGACTGCTACCACCATCATCATCGTCGTCGTCATCATCAGCAACCACCATGAATTCCATGCCAGCTGTGGACAACACCACTACTGTCTCAGTGCAGAAATTGTCCATACAGCAGTATAGATGTCCCTGGCCATAGTGATATGGAGAACCTGTTGTTGTCCATACAGCAGTATAGATGTCACCAGGACACAGGCATAGTGATATGGAGAACCTGTTGTTGTCCATACAGCAGTATAGATGTCACCAGGACCTGGCCATAGTGATATGGAGAACCTGTTGTTGTCCATACAGCAGTATAGATGTCACCAGGCACAGGCCATAGTGATATGGAAAACCCTGTTGTTGTCCATACAGCAGTATAGATGTCACCAGGACACATGGCCATAGTGATATGGAAACTGTTGTTGTCCATACAGCAGTATAGATGTCACCAGGACACAGGCCATAGTGATATGGAAACCTGTTGTTGTCCATACAGCAGTATAGATGTCACCAGGACACAGGCCATAGTGATATGGAAACCTGTTGTTGTCCATACAGCAGTATAGATGTCACCAGGACACAGGCCATAGTGATATGGAGAACCTGTTGTTGTCCAACAGCAGTATAGATGTCACCAGACACAGGCCATAGTGATATGGAGAACCTGTTGTTGTCCATACAGCAGTATAGATGTCACCAGGACACAGGCCATAGTGATATGGAGAACCTGTTGTTGTCCATCAGCAGTATAGATGTCACCAGGACACAGGCCATAGTGATATGGAGAACCTGTTGTTGTCCATACAGCAGTATAGATGTCACCAGGACACAGGCCATAGTGATATGGAGAACCTGTTGTTGTCCATACAGCAGTATAGATGTCACCAGGACACAGGCCATAGTGATATGGAGAACCTGTTGTTGTCCATACAGCAGTATAGATGTCACCAGGACACTGGCCATAGTGATATGGAGAACCTGTTGTTGTCCATACAGCAGTATAGATGTCACCAGGACACAGGCCATAGTGATATGGAGAACCTGTTGTTGTCCATACAGCAGTATAGATGTCACCAGGACACAGGCCTGGCCATAGTGATATGGAAACCTGTTGTTGTCCACACAGCAGTATAGATGTCACCAGGACACAGGCCATAGTGATATGGAAACCTGTTGTTGTCCATACAGCAGTATAGATGTCACCAGGACACAGGCCATAGTGATATGGAAACCTGTTGTTGTCCATACAGCAGTATAGATGTCACCAGGACACAGGCCATAGTGATATGGAGAACCTGTTGTTGTCCACACAGCAGTATAGATGTCACCAGGACACAGGCCATAGTGATATGGAGAACCTGTTGTTGTCCATACAGCAGTATAGATGTCACCAGGACACAGGCCATAGTGATATGGTGAGACACTTTGTTGGCTCAACAGCAGTTGATGTCACCAGACACAGGCCATAGTGATATGGAAACTGTTGTTGTCCATACAGCAGTATAGATGTCACCAGGACACAGGCCATAGTGATATGGAGAACCTGTTGTTGTCCATACAGCAGTATAGATGTCACCAGGACACAGGCCATAGTGATATGGAGAACCTGTTGTTGTCCATACAGCAGTATAGATGTCACCAGGACACAGGCCATAGTGATATGGAGAACCTGGTGTCCATACAGCGGTCTCCATCTTTCCACGACACATGTATGATCAGGGTGAGACAAACCATTCCAGCTTGGAACTGGCGATAGAATAATAAAACATGCATGTTGGGTATTTTCATGTTTCTAAAACCATCCAGCATTGACATAGCTTTCAGAATCACAAACATGGACAATTAATTCTCTGCATGCATACAAACAGAGCGGAGGTCCAAATACTTGCCTGTCTGCTCATTTGTTGATCTGGGGGTTGGAAAAATCATTTACCCGGTCAGCCAAGTCAAGACTGGCATCTGCTGATTAGACGTTTAAAGCTTAACCAGCTTGACTGTCATTGCTTGTCAAAGACAGCTTTGTATTATGTCATCATCATCGTCATTATCATCATGAACAACAACTACAGCAGCATCAACAGTAACTCGTTCATTGTCATCATCATCATTATCATCATCATTAAAGTATCATCGATATCATCATCGTCGTCGTCGTCGTCATTTGTTTCAACTCTGATCAGTCTCTACTGTAGCCTCCATGTTAGACAGAAGATGAAAATGAGTTTGTATTCTCATCAACATCGTCGTCATCTTCTATTCACTTTATCATCATCATCGTCGTCGTCGTCATCATCATGATCATCATCTTGTACTATTTTATCATCATTATCGTTGTCGTAATCATCATCATCGTCGTCGTCGTCGTCATCATCATCATCATCATCATCATCATCATCATTTCTGTTCCATCTGTGGATAGCTCTCTACTGTCTGAATGTTGGATGATGAAGGTGGGTTTTCATCATCGTCATCATCTCCATCAGTGACGTCATTGTCAATTCTTTCCTCACCAGGATCAGCTCAACAGCTTGTCTGTGTGGTGTTTAAGGTGGATATAACAACAGCAATAACAGCAACAACATCAACAACGTGACATATTGTGTCAGTGATAACACTGTTAAACATTTATCTCAGACAGACAGAGAGTGAGTAGGTGTGTGATGTGTGTGTGTGTGTGTGTGTGTGTGTGTGTGTGTGTGTGTGTGTGTGTGTGCGCGCGTGTGTCTGTGTGTGTGTGTGTGTGTGTCTGTGTGTGTGTGTGTGCGCGTGTGTCTGTGTGTATGTGTGTGTGTGTGTGTGTGTGTGTGTGTGTGCGTGTGTGTTTCTGTCTGTGTGTGTAGGTGTGTGTATAATAGGTCTCTGCACGTGTGTGTGTGTGTGTGTGTATGTGTGTGTATGTATGTGTGTATGTATGTGTATGTGTGTATGTATGTATGTGTGTATGTATGTGTATGTGTGTGTGTGTGTGTGTGTGTGTGTGTATGTGTGTGTGTATGTGTGTGTGTGTGTGTGTGTGTGTGTGTGTGTGTGTGTGTGTGTGTGTGTGTGTGTGTGTTATACAGGTACGCTGATCTATCAGGTAGAAACATGGGACGCAGAGCTAGACGTGATACTGGTGACACTGGACTCTCCCTCGCTGTCTCCAGATGAGGGCACCATCTCCCTCATCCCCACCAATCTGTACGTACCTGTCCCTGTATCACTCACCCCACCAATCTGTACGTACCTGTCCCTGTATCACTCACCCCACCAATCTGTACGTACCTGTCCCTGTATCACTCACCCCACCAATCTGTATGTACCTGTCCCTGTATCAATCACCCCACTAATATGTACGTACCTGTCCCTGTATCACTCACCCCACCAATCTGTATGTACCTGTCCCTGTATCACTCACCCCACCAATCTGTATGTACCTGTCCCTGTATCACTCACCCCACCAATCTGTACGTACCTGTCCCTGTATCACTCACCCCACCAATCTGTACGTACCTGTCCCTGTATCACTCACCCCACCAATCTGTACGTACCTGTCCCTGTATCAATCACCCCATCAATCTGTACGTACCTGTCCCTGTATCACTCACCCCACCAATCTGTACGTACCTGTCCCTGTATCACTCACCCCACCAATCTGTACGTACCTGTCCCTGTATCACTCACCCCACCAATCTGTACGTACCTTTATCAATCACCCCATCAATCTGTACGTACCTGTCCCTGTATCAATCACCCCACCAATCTGTATGTACCTGTCCCTGTATCACTCACCCCACCAATCTGTACGTACCTGTCCCTGTATCACTCACCCCACCAATCTGTACGTACCTGTCCCTGTATCACTCACCCCACCAATCTGTATGTACCTGTCCCTGTATCACTCACCCCACCAATCTGTACGTACCTGTCCCTGTATCACTCACCCCACCAATCTGTACGTACCTGTCTATCACTCACCCCACCAATCTGTACGTACCTGTCCCTGTATCACTCACCCCACCAATCTGTACGTACCTGTCCCTGTATCACTCACCCCACCAATCTGTACGTACCTGTCCCTGTATCACTCACCCCACCAATCTGTACGTACCTGTCCCTGTATCAATCACCCCACCAATCTGTACGTACCTGTCCCTGTATCACTCACCCCACCAATCTGTACGTACCTGTCCCTGTATCAATCACCCCACCAATCTGTACGTACCTGTCCCTGTATCACTCAACCCCACCAATCTGTACGTACCTGTCCCTGTATCACTCACCCCACCAATCTGTACGTACCTGTCCCTGTATCACTCACCCCACCAATCTGTACGTACCTGTCCCTGTATCACTCACCCCACCAATCTGTACGTACCTGTCCCTGTATCACTCACCCCACCAATCTGTACGTACCTGTCCCTGTATCACTCACCCCACCAATCTGTACGTACCTGTCCCTGTATCACTCACCCCACCAATCTGTACGTACCTGTCCCTGTATCACTCACCCCACCAATCTGTACGTACCTGTCTATCACTCACCCCACCAATCTGTACGTACCTGTCCCTGTATCACTCACCCCACCAATCTGTACGTATTTTGTGGTGGTTTGAGGATGATGTATTTTTGTGTGTTGTTGTGGGTGGTAGCTGGTGGATTGCGTGAGGGAATCAAAAGGTTAACTTTTTGCTATCTCAACATGATTGTCAATGCAGGATGCTGATGGAAGAGGTGCAGGAGGTGGAAGAGGTGCAGGAGGCGAAAGGTTAATAATTGTTTGCTCTTTTCAAGCCTGTGAAAAGGTTCACAAAGTCAGATGAATTTGAAATTCAGTGAACTGACTGATAACCTGATTCATGACCCAGAAAAGGTCACAACACCAGAACAGTTTGGCCCCTGTCAAACCTGAAACAAAACCATAAAACGACACAGGCAACAGAAGATTACAATGAACCAGTGACATTCCGTTTAAATCGTCACCTCCAGATTTCCTGCTCCCTACCCCCCCCCCCCCCACACACACAATAGGCTAAACTCAAGGGACTTGGAGGATGTCTGGCCCCAGACGTGCGGCACACAGATCCACATGGACATGCTTTGGTATCCATAAACCAGACCCCCTGCTATGGGCAAATAGCACCACTGCTTGTAGGTGTCTTGAGAGACTAAGGCCAAGGAGAAAACCCTGACAGAAAATCACCACTGCCTTGTGGTTATCTTGAGAGACTAAGGCAAAGGGAAAAACCCTGACAGAAATCACCACTGCCTTGTGGTTATCTTGGAGAGACTAAGGCCAAGGAAAAACCCTGACAGAAAATCACCACTGCCTTGTGGTTATCTCAGGAGAGACCAAGTCAAAGGGAGTAAATTCTAACAGAAAATCACCCTCGCTGCCTTGTGGTTATCTTGGAGAGACTAAGGCAAGGAAAAAACCCTGACAGAAAATCACCCTCGCTGCCTGTGGTTATCTCAGGAGAGACCAAGTCAAAGGAGTAAATTCTAACAGAAAATCACCCTCGCTGCCTTGTGGGTAAGTCGTTGGGATGACAAAGATCAGCAGAGGGAGGTACAAAAACCGATGGGAGGCAACGGGAAACCACCGTCATATGTTCCCCTGACGGTCATGGACAGAGCTCCAAGTAGACCCAAGGAGAAAATATTGAACGGACTTGCGGAGTGGATGAAGACAGAGCGGGTAGGAGAAGTGCTCGCAGCGACAAAAGATACATTCAGATGGAGGGCCGTGATTGCCAACGCCATGCAGCAGGGCACGTGATAATGATGATGACCCCCCCCCCCCACACACACACACACACACCCAACTCCTGGAAAAAATACCTAGCCACCCACCCCGAAAAGCAGTACTGTAGATTGTCAAGGTGATAACTGTCATTGTTGAACAACTTTGTTTCTCAAACTGCCAGATCTTGCTACTATCACCTCCATCGTATAAGCCTGATCAGGAAGTATCTCTCTGTGGAAACAACTGCAAAACTCGTTCTCTCCTTCATAATGTCTCGCATTGACTATTGCAATTCACTTCTGTCTGGTCTTCCTGCCTCCACCATTCACATCCTGCAGCGCATTCAAAACAATGCTGCACGCCTTGTACTCAAAAAGAAAAAAGCTGACCACATATCTCCTCTCCTGGCACAACTTCACTGGCTCCCTCAATCAAAGCGCATACAGTACAAACTAGACACCATGTGCTACAAAAGCCTCAATAACGCAGCCCCCGATTACCTGTCAAGCCTACTTGAGATCTATCTTCCCTCACGTACCCTCCGCTCTGCCTCCGATCCTCTGACTTTTCGCTTTCCACGCACTAAGCTCAATACCTATGGTCCACGAGCCTTCTCTGTTTCTGGTCCACTTTCCTGGAACAAACTTCCTCTCTCAGTCCGTCAGCAACCTACTTTTGTCTCCTTCAAGTCCGCTCTCAAAACTCACCTTTTCTCCTCTGCATAAAATCCTGACCTCACTCAATCCCCTCTGCAGCCTGTCTCCACTCGGAGGGGAATCGCATTGTAATATATAATTGTATATAATATGCTCTCTATAATTTTCCATTGCTTTTATTCTTTCTCCCCATTTATAGCCATCTGCGTGTGCGTGTGCGTGTGCGTGTGTGTGTGTGTGTGTGTGTGTGTGTGTGCGTGCGTGCGTGCGTGTGTGTGCGTGCGTGCGTGTGTGTCTGTTTTAGCGCTTAGATTTGATTTTATCAAGATTTTGCGCTATATAAAATATTGTATATTATATTATTATTATTATTATTATTATTATTATTATTATTATTGTCACAGGCTGCTGTACACACCCTGTACAGACTGTTCCGGAACGTACGAAGTACACCTGGTACTGACAGAACAGGCAGTGACAGGTATTTCTGCCAACACCGTGTCCGCCACTGTCACCATCACCGTCACCACTGTCAACGACCCGCCCGTCGCCTTCGCTTTCCACAACGCCATCGACATGCTGAACTCTGACCCCTCCACTGACATTGTGGTGAGTGGTGGTGATGGTGATGGTGATGATAGTGATTGTGTCGTTGCTGATTTTAAGCTTTTTTTTTTTCTTGGTCCCTGGCTTTGACTTTGACACCTTGACTTTCAGACTTAGGACTGGCAATACACAATAGTCAACACCTAAAATTTGGTAAAGATCTTTCCAGAAAATAGTGTTCATGCGTTTTACATTTAAGAGAAATTACAGCACCTGGTCACAACGGGAAAGCTGGAGGGAAAAAAGCACCAGGTAGACCCAGGGAGAAAAAATTGGACGGACTTGCTGAGTGGCCGAGGACAGAGAGGGTGGGAGATGAACTTGCAGTGACAAGGGATAGATTTGCATGGAGGGCCATGATCGCCAACGCCATGTGGCAGGGCACTTGATGATGATGATGTTTTGCAAACACATGCACTTGTAGTCATAAACGCACACACACACACACACACACACACACACACACACACACACACATACACATACACATACACACACGCGCGCGCGCGCGCGCGGTCACACACACACACACACACACATACACACACACACACACACACACATGCGGTCACACACACACACACGCGGTCACACACATACACACACACACACACACACACACTCTCTCTCTCTTACACACACACACACACACACACGGTCACAAACACACACACGGTCACACACACACACTCACACTCACACACACACACACACACACACACACACGCGCGCGCGCGCGCGGTCACACACACACACACACGCGGTCACACACACACACACATACACACACCACATACACACACACACACACACACACACGCGCGGTCACACACACACACACACACACACACACACACACACACACACGCGGTCACACACACACACACACACACACACACACACCTCTCTCTTACACACACACACACACACACGCACACACACACGGTCACACACACACACACACACACACACACCACACACACACACACACACACACACACACACACACACATACTCATGCATGCATCCCTCCTGGGTGATATGATATTTTATGTATGAAATGAATGAAATAATCATCCTTTTAGAAAATGCAAACATCACTTAGGTCCACGCAGCAATGAATAGAAACCAGGTGATGCTCAGGACAGGGAAAGGTAAAGCAGGTAAGATGAGGAGTGATACCCTCCCTGTTACAGGTGACAGAGGTATGGTGTCCACACCTGACTTTTGTACTGTCTTGTACTAGTGCTGAGGACAGGGAAAGGTAAGGAAGGTAAAGAGAGGAGTGATACCCTCCCTGTTACAGGTGACAGAGGTAAGGTGTCCACACCTGACTTTTGTACTGTCTTGTACTAGTGCTGAGGACAGGGAAAGGTAAGGAAGGTAAAGAGAGGAGTGATACCCTCCCTGTTACAGGTGACAGGTAAGGTGTCCACACCTGACTTTTGTACTGTCTTGTACTAGTGCTGAGGACAGGGAAAGGTAAGGAAGGTAAAGAGAGGAGTGATACCCTCCCTGTTACAGGTGACAGAGGTATGGTGTCCACACCTGACTTTTGTACTGTCTTGTACTAGTGCTCAGGACAGGGAAAGGTAAGGAAGGTAAAGAGAGGAGTGATACCCTCCCTGTTACAGGTGACAGAGGTATGGTGTCCACACCTGACTTTTGTACTGTCTTGTACTAGTGCTGAGGACAGGGAAAGGTAAGGAAGGTAAAGAGAGGAGTGATACCCTCCCTGTTACAGGTGACAGAGGTATGGTGTCCACACCTGACTTTTGTACTGTCTTGTACTAGTGCTGAGGACAGGGAAAGGTAAGGAAGGTAAAGAGAGGAGTGATACCCTCCCTGTTACAGGTGACAGAGGTAAGGTGTCCACACCTGACTTTTGTACTGTCTTGTACTAGTGCTGAGGACAGGAGAAGGTAAGGAAGGTAAAGAGAGGAGTGATACCCTCCCTGTTACAGGTGACAGAGGTAAGGTGTCCACACCTGACTTTTGTACTGTCTTGTACTAGTGCTGAGGACAGGGAAAGGTAAGGAAGGTAAAGAGAGGAGTGATACCCTCCCTGTTACAGGTGACAGAGGTAAGGTGTCCACACCTGACTTTTGTACTGTCTTGTACTAGTGCTGAGGACAGGGAAAGGTAAGGAAGGTAAAGAGAGGAGTGATACCCTCCCTGTTACAGGTGACAGGTAAGGTGTCCACACCTGACTTTTGTACTGTCTTGTACTAGTGCTGAGGACAGGGAAAGGTAAGGAAGGTAAAGAGAGGAGTGATACCCTCCCTGTTACAGGTGACAGGAAAGGTGTCCACACCTGACTTTTGTACTGTCTTGTACTAGTGCTGAGGACAGGGAAAGGTAAGGAAGGTAAAGAGAGGAGTGATACCCTCCCTGTTACAGGTGACAGGTAAGGTGTCCACACATGACTTTTGTACTGTCTTGTACTAGTGCTGAGGACAGGGAAAGGTAAGGAAGGTAAAGAGAGGAGTGATACCCTCCCTGTTACAGGTGACAGGTAAGGTGTCCACACCTGACTTTTGTACTGTCTTGTACTAGTGCTGAGGACAGGGAAAGGTAAGGAAGGTAAAGAGAGGAGTGATACCCTCCCTGTTACAGGTGACAGGTAAGGTGTCCACACCTGACTTTTGTACTGTCTTGTACTAGTGCTGAGGACAGGGAAAGGTAAGGAAGGTAAAGAGAGGAGTGATACCCTCCCTGTTACAGGTGACAGGTAAGGTGTCCACACCTGACTTTTGTAAGGCAGGTAATGTGAGGAGTGTGGCCTATCTTTTACAGATGACAGGTAATGTGTCTACACCTGACTTTGGCACGATCTGATGCTTGTTAGACACCCTTCACCTGTAAACATACACCTGGGCTGTTGTATCATCACCAGACTTGTATCATCACACCAGGCTGTTGTATCATCACCAGACTGTTGTATCATCACCAGACTGTTGTATCATCACACCAGGCTGTTGTATCATCACACCAGACTGTTGTATCATTACCAGACTGTTGTATCATTACCAGACTGTTGTATCATCACACCAGACTGTTGTATCATCACCAGACTGTTGTATCATCACCAGACTGTTGTATCATCACACCAGACTGTTGTATCATTACCAGACTGTTGTATCATCACACCAGACTGTTGTATCATTACCAGACTGTTGTATCATTACCAGACTGTTGTATCATCACACCAGACTGTTGTATCATCACCAGACTGTTGTATCATCACACCAGACTGTTGTATCATCACCAGACTGTTGTATCATCACCAGACTGTTGTATCATCACACCAGACTGTTGTATCATTACCAGACTGTTGTATCATCACCAGACTGTTGTATCATCACCAGACTGTTGTATCATCACCAGACTGTTGTATCATCACCAGACTGTTGTATCATCACACCAGACTGTTGTATCATCACCAGACTGTTGTATCATCACACCAGACTGTTGTATCATCACACCAGACTGTTGTATCATCACACCAGACTGTTGTATCATCACACCAGACTGTTGTATCATCACCAGACTGTTGTATCATCACACCAGACTGTTGTATCATCACACCAGACTGTTGTATCATCACACCAGACTGTTCTATCATCACCAGAGTGTTGTATCATCACACCAGACTGTTGTATCATTACCAGACTGTTGTATCATCACCAGACTGTTGTATCATCACCAGACTGTTGTATCATCACCAGACTGTTGTATCATCACACCAGACTGTTGTATCATCACACCAGACTGTTGTATCATTACCAGACTGTTGTATCATCACACCAGACTGTTGTATCATCACCAGACTGTTGTATCATCACCCAGACTGTTGTATCATCACACCAGACTGTTGTATCATCACCAGACTGTTGTATCATCACACCAGACTGTTGTTTCATCACCAGACTGTTGTATCATCACACAGACTGTTGTATCATCACCAGACTGTTGTATCATCACACCATGGTCTAGACTGTTTATCACATCATCCAGCTGTTGTATCATCACACCAGACTGTTGTATCATCACACACATGACTGTTGTATCATCACCAGACTGTTGTATCATCATCAACCAGACTGTTGTTCATCACCAGATGTTGTATCATCACCAGACTGTTGTTTACCAATGTTGTTCATCACCAGACTGTTGTATCATACACCAGACTGTTGTATCATCACCAGACTGTTGTATCATCACACAGACTGTTGTATCATCACCAGACTTTGTATCATCACCAGACTGTTGTATCATACCAGACTGTTGTATCATCACAGACGTTGTATCATTACCAGACTGTTGTATCATACCAGACTGTTGTATCATCACCAGACTGTTGTATCATACCCAGACTGTTGTATCATCACCAGACTGTTGTTCATTCACAGACTGTTGTATCATCACCCAGACTGTTGTATCATCACCAGACGTTGTATCATCACCACACTGTTGTATCATCAACCAGACTGTTGTATCATACAGACTGTTGTATCATCACCAGACTGTTGTATCATCACCAGACTGTTGTATCATCACCAGACGTTGTATCATCACCAGACTGTTGTATCTCACCAACTGTTGTATCATCACCCAGACTGTTGTATCATCACCAGACTGTTGTATCATACAACTGTTGTATCATCACCAGACTGTTGTATATCACCAGACTGTTGTATCATACACCAGACTGTTGTATCATCACCAGACTGTTGTATCATCCAGACTGTTGTATCATCACCAGACTGTTGTATCCATCCAACTGTTGTATCATCACCAGACTGTTGTATCATCACCAGACTGTTGTATCATCACCAGACTGTTGTATCATCACACCAGACTGTTGTATCATCACACCAGACTGTTGTATCATCACCAGACTGTTGTATCATCACCAGACTGTTGTATCATCACCAGACTGTTGTATCATCACCAGACTGTTGTATCATCACACCAGACTGTTGTATCATCAACCAGACTGTTGTATCATCACCAGACTGTTGTATCATCCACCAGACTGTTGTATCATCACACCAGACTGTTGTATCATCACACCAGACTGTTGTATCATCACCAGACTGTTGTATCATCACCAGACTGTTGTATCATCACCAGACTGTTGTATCATCACCAGACTGTTGTATCATCACACCAGACTGTTGTATCATCACCAGACTGTTGTATCATACACCA
Source organism: Monoplex corrugatus (assembly GCA_030674185.1). Taxonomy (NCBI): domain Eukaryota; kingdom Metazoa; phylum Mollusca; class Gastropoda; order Littorinimorpha; family Ranellidae; genus Monoplex; species Monoplex corrugatus. The sequence goes on along the minus strand of JAPXFY010000032.1, from coordinate 1,747,250 downwards.
GACTGTTGTATCATACCAGACTGTTGTATCATCACACCAGACTGTTGTATCATCACCAGACTGTTGTATCATCACACCAGACTGTTGTATCATCACCAGATGTTGTATCATCACACACTGTTGTATCATCACACCAGACTGTTGTATCATCACCAGACTGTTGTATCATCACACAGACTGTTGTATCATCACCAGACTGTTGTATCATCACCAGACTGTTGTATCATCACCAGACTGTTGTATCATCACACCAGACTGTTGTATCATCACCAGACTGTTGTATCATCACCAGCTGTTGTATCATACCAGACTGTTGTATCATCACACAGACTGTTGTATCATCACCAGACTGTTGTATCATCACACAGACTGTTGTATCATCACACCAGACTGTTGTATCATCACCAGACTGTTGTATCATCACCAGACTGTTGTATCATCACCAGACTGTTGTATCATCACACCAGACTGTTGTATCATCACCAGACTGTTGTATCATCACCAGACTGTTGTATCATCACACCAGACTGTTGTATCATCACCAGCTGTTGTATCATCACCAGACTGTTGTATCATCACACCAGACTGTTGTATCATCACCAGACTGTTGTATCATTACCAGACTGTTGTATCACACACCAGACTGTTGTATCATCCACCAGACTGTTGTTATCATACCAGACTGTTGTATCATCACACCAGACTGTTGTATCATCACCAGACTGTTGTATCATCACCAGACTGTTGTATCATCACCAGACTGTTGTATCATTCACCAGACTGTTGTATCATCACCCAGACTGTTGTATCATCACCAGACTGTTGTATCATCACACCAGACTGTTGTATCATCACCAGACTGTTTGTATCATTACCAGGTCACACAGCTGTTGTATCATCACCAGACTGTTGTATCATCACCAGACTGTTGTATCATCACAATGTTGTATCATCACAGACTGTTGTATCTCACCAGATGTTGTAATCACACCAGACTGTTGTATCATCACCAGACTGTTGTATCATCCACCAGACTGTTGTATCATCACCAGACTGTTGTATCATCACACAGACTGTTGTTCATACCAGACTGTTGTATATTACCAGACTGTTGTATCATAAACGTGTATCAACCAGACTGTTGTATCACACCACTGTTTATCATCACAGACTGTTGTATCATCCACCAGACTGTTGTATTCATCACCGCTGTTGTACATCACACCGACTGTTTATCTACACCAGATGTTGTATCATCACCAGTGTTGTATCATCACGCAGATGTGATCATACACCGACGTTGTATCATACACAGACTGTTGTATCATTACAGCTGTTGTATCATCACCGACTGTGTATCATCACAGACTGTTGTATCATCACCAGACTGTTGTATCATACCAACTGTTGACAATTTATTACCAGACTGTTGTATCATACCAGATGTTGTTCATTACACAGACTGTTGTATCATTACCAGATGTTGTATCATCACCAGACTGTTGTATCATCACCAGATGTTGTATCATACAGACTGTTGTATATTACCAGACTGTTGTATCATCACCAGACTGTTGTATCATCACCAGACTGTTGTATCATCACCAGACTGTTGTATCATCAACCAGACTGTTGTATCATCACCAGACTGTTGTATCATCACCAGACTGTTGTATCATCACCAGACTGTGTATCATCACACCAGTGTTGTATCATACCAGACTGTTGTATCATCACCAGACTGTTGTATCATCACCAGCTGTTGTATCATCAACCAGACTGTTGTATCATCACAGACTGTTGTATCATCACACCAGACTGTTTATCATCACCAGACTGTTGTATCATCACCAGACTGTTGTATCATCACACCAGACTGTTGTATCATCACCAGACTGTTGTATCATCACCAGACTGTTGTATCATCACCAGACTGTTGTATATCACACCAGACTGTTGTATCATCACCAGACTGTTGTATCATCACACAGACTGTTGTATCATCATCAACCAGACTGTTGTATCATCACCAGACTGTTGTATCATCACCAGACTGTTGTATCATCACCAGACTGTTGTATCATCACCAGACTGTTGTATCATCACACCAGACTGTTGTATTCTGTATCACCACCAGACTGTTGTATCATCACCAGACTGTTGTATCATCTCACACCAGACTGTTGTATCATCACCAGACTGTTGTATCATCCACCAGACTGTTGTATCATCACACCAGACTGTTGTATCATCACCAGATGTTTATCATCACCAGACTGTTGTATCATCACCAGACTGTTGTATCATCACACCAGACTGTTGTATCATCAACCAGACTGTTGTATCATCACCAGACTGTTGTATCATCACACCAGACTGTTGTATCATCACACCAGACTGTTGTATCATCCACCAGACTGTTGTTATCATCACCAGACTGTTGTATCATCACCAGACTGTTGTATCATCACCAGACTGTTGTATCATCACCACGACTGTTGTATCATACACCAGACTGTTGATCATCACACCAGACTGTTGTATCATACACCAGATGTTGTATCATCACACAGACTGTTGTATCATACACCAGACTGTTGTATCATCACCAGACTGTGTATCATTACCAGACTGTTGTATCATCACCAGACTGTTGTATCATCACCAGACTGTTGTATCATCACCAGACTGTTGTATCATCACCAGACTGTTGTATCATCACACCAGACTGTTGTATCATCACCAGACTGTTGTATCATCACCAGACTGTTGTATCATCACACCAGACTGTTGTATCATTACACCAGACTGTTGTATCATCACACCAGACTGTTGTAACATCACCAGACTGTTGTATCATCACACCAGACTGTTGTATCATTACCAGACTGTTGTATCATCACACCAGACTGTTGTAACATCACCAGACTGTTGTATCATCACCAGACTGTTGTATCATTATAGGGCTATTGTATCATTACTTACCTTTGTGTGACTCGCTATCCTCTTACCTGATGAATGCCTCTAATGAACACCTGTGCTGTATGGTTGATTGCAGGTCACACCTGTAATGAACACCTGTGCTGTATGGTTGATTGCAGGTCACACCTGTAATGAACACCTGTGCTGTATCGTTGATTGCAGGTCACACCTGTAGTGAACACCTGTGCTGTATGGTTGATTGCAGGTCACACCTGTAGTGAACACCTGTGCTGTATGGTTGATTGCAGGTGTTGCTGGAACAGAACCGAGACAACCAGACAGTGGACACGACCTTCACCTTTGTCTTTGGCAGTTACGACACGGACGTTTCTTCCCACCTCAACATGACTATAGAGGGTCCCAGCTATGGCGTTCTGTCTGTTGGTGTACAGAACACCTCTACACCTGACTGTTCACCTTCCTTTGACATACAGGTGAGGCAGGTATAGTTGCAGGTATACAACATGCCAGTTATGGCGTTCTGTCTGCTGGTGTACAGAACACCTCTACACCTGACTGTTCACCTTCTTTTAACATACAGGTGAGACAGGTATAGTTACAGGTATACAATATGTCAGTTATGGCGTTCTGTCTGCTGGTGTACAGAACACCTCTACACCTGACTGTTCACCTTCTTTTAACATACAGGTGAGACAGGTATAGTTACAGGTATACAATATGTCAGTTATGGCGTTGTTCTGTTGACAAAGAGGTGAGACAGGTATATTTACAGGTATATGTCAATCATGGCGTTGTTCACCTGTTGACATACAGTTGAGACAGGTATAGTTACAGGTATAGTTACACGTCGGCTATGGCGTTCTGTCCGTTGGTGTACAGAACACCTCTGTACCTGATTGTTCACCTGTTGAGATACAGGTGAGACAGATGTAGTTACAGGTGTATAACATGTCAGTTGCAGCGTTATGTCCGTTAGTGTACAAACACCTCTGTACCTGATTGTTCACACTGTTGACATACAGGTGAGACAGGTATAGTTACAGGTATAGAACACATTAGCTATGGCATTCAGTCAGTTAGTGTACCTGATTTTTCACCTGTTGACATACAGGTGAGACAGGTATTGTTACAGGTATGTAACATGTCAGCTATGGCATTCAGTCAGTTAGTGTACAGAACATCTCTGTACCCGACTGCTCCCCTTGTGTTGACGTACTGGTTGGTTAGTGTGTACAAACAATGTGTACCTGCCCACGGTGTGTTGACGTACTGGTGGTTAGTGTGTACAAATAATGTGTACCTGTCACGGTGTGTTGACGTACTGGTGGTTAGTGTGTACAAACAATGTGTACCTGTCACGGTGTGTTGACGTACTGGTGGTTAGTGTGTACAAACAATGTGTACCTGTCACGGTGTGTTGACATACTGGTGGTTAGTGTGTACAAACAATGTGTACCTGTCACGGTGTGTTGACGTACTGGTGGTTAGTGTGTACAAACAATGTGTACCTGTCACGGTGTGTTGACGTACTGGTGGTTAGTGTGTACAAACAATGTGTACCTGTCACGGTGTGTTGACGTACTGGTGGTTAGTTGTGTACAAACAATGTGTACCTGTCACGGTGTGTTGACATACTGGTGGTTAGTGTGTACAAACAATGTGTACCTGTCACGGTGTGTTGACGTACTGGTGGTTAGTGTGTACAAACAATGTGTACCTGTCACGGTGTGTTGACGTACTGGTGGTTAGTGTGTACAAACAATGTGTACCTGTCACGGTTGTTGACGTACTGGTGGTTAGTGTGTACAAAAATGTGTACCTGTCACGGTTTGTGTTGACGTACTGGTGGTTAGTGGTACAAACAATGTGTTACCTGTCACGGTGTGTTGACGTACTGGTGGTTAGTGTTACAAACAATGTTACCTTGTCACGGTGTTTGACGTACTGGTGGTTTGTGTACAACATAATGTGTATACCAGTGATGATTTATCAACGGTAGGTGTTGAGTACTGGTGGTTATGTGTGATACAAATAATGTGTACCTGTCACGGTGTGTTTGAACAGTACTGGTGTTAGTGTGTACAATAATGTGTACTACTGTCACGGTAGTGTGACGTACTGGTGATGTTTAACAACGTAAGGTGTACCTGTGACGGTGATGTTTATCAAATGTAGGTGTATACTGGTGACTAATTTATATCACGGGTGTGTGATTTCTGGTGACTGTTTACAAACATTTACCAGTAAGGTGTTTACTGGTGACTGATTTATATCAACAGGTAAGGTGTATACTGGTGACTGATTTATATCAACAGGTAAGGTGTATTACTGGTGACTGATTTATATCAACAGGTAAGGTGTATTACTGGTGACTGATTTATATCAACAGGTAAGGTGTATTACTGGTGACTGATTTATATCAACAGGTAAGGTGTATTACTGGTGACTGATTTATATCAACAGGTAAGGTGTATTACTGGTGACTGATTTATATCAACAGGTAAGGTGTATTACTGGTGACTGATTTATATCAACAGGTAAGGTGTATTACTGGTGACTGATTTATATCAACAGGTAAGGTGTATTACTGGTGACTGATTTATATCAACAGGTAAGGTGTATTACTGGTGACTGATTTATATCAACAGGTAAGGTGTATTACTGGTGACTGATTTATATCAACAGGTAAGGTGTATTACGGTGACTGATTTATATCAACAGGTAAGGTGTATTACTGGTGACTGATTTATATCAACAGGTAAGGTGTATTACTGGTGACTGATTTATATCAACAGGTAAGGTGTATTACTGGTGACTGATTTATATCAACAGGTAAGGTGTATTACTGGTGACTGATTTATATCAACAGGTAAGGTGTATTACTGGTGACTGATTTATATCAACAGGTAAGGTGTATTACTGGTGACTGATTTATATCAACAGGTAAGGTGTATTACTGGTGACTGATTTATATCAACAGGTAAGGTGTATTACTGGTGACTGATTTATATCAACAGGTAAGGTGTATTACTGGTGACTGATTTATATCAACAGGTAAGGTGTATTACTGGTGACTGATTTATATCAACAGGTAAGGTGTATTACTGGTGACTGATTTATATCAACAGGTAAGGTGTATTACTGGTGACTGATTATATATCAACAGGTAAGGTGTATTACTGGTGACTGATTTATATCAACAGGTAAGGTGTATTACTGGTGACTGATTTATATCAACAGGTAAGGTGTATTACTGGTGACTGATTTATATCAACAGGTAAGGTGTATTACTGGTGACTGATTTATATCAACAGGTAAGGTGTATTACTGGTGACTGATTTATATCAACAGGTAAGGTGTATTACTGGTGACTGATTTATATCAACAGGTAAGGTGTATACTGGTGACTGATTTATATCAACAGGTAAGGTGTATTACTGGTGACTGATTTATATCAACAGGTAAGGTGTATTACTGGTGACTGATTTATATCAACAGGTAAGGTGTATATACTGGTGACTGATTTATATCAACAGGTAAGGTGTATTACTGGTGACTGATTTATATCAACAGGTAAGGTGTAATTTCTGGTGACTGATTTATATCAACAGGTAAGGTGTATTACTGGTGACTGATTTATATCAACAGGTAAGGTGTATTACTGGTGACTGATTTATATCAACAGGTAAGGTGTATTACTGGTGACTGATTTATATCAACAGGTAAGGTGTATTACTGGTGACTGATTTATATCAACAGGTAAGGTGTATACTGGTGACTGATTTATATCAACAGGTAAGGTGATATTATGTGACTGATTTATATACACAGGTAAGTGTATCATGGTGACTGATTGTATATCAACAGTGTATGTATTACTGGTCATGATTGTATTAACAGTTCATGATTTATGTTATCATGTTTCATAACTGTAAGTTATATCTGACTGATTTTATCAAAGTTAAGGTGATTTGTATGAATTATCAGTTATGCATGACTGTGAGATTATAGTTCATGATTTGTATGTTATTCACGTTCATGATTGTATGTTATCATCAACTTATGTTATATGTAGTTTTATCAGTTCATGATTTGTATGTTATCAGTTCATGATTTGTATGTTATCAGTTCATGATTTGTATGTTATCATTCATGATTTGTATGTTATTCAGTTCATGATTTGTATGTTATCACTTCATGATTTGTATGTTATCACGTTCATGATTTGTATGTTATCAGTTTCATGATTTGTATGTTATCAGTTCATGATTTGTATGTTATCAGTTCATGATTTGTATGTTATCAGTTCATGATTTGTATGTTATCACTTCATGATTTGTATGTTATCAGTTCATGATTTGTATGTTATCAGTTCATGATTTGTATGTTATCATTCATGATTTGTATGTTATCAGTTCATGATTTGTATGTTATCAGTTCATGATTTGTATGTTATCAGTTCATGATTTGTATGTTATCAGTTCATGATTTGTATGTTATCAGTTCATGATTTGTATGTTATCAATTCATGATTTGTATGTTATCAGTTCATGATTTGTATGTTATCAGTTCATGATTTGTATGTATATCAGTTCATGATTTGTATGTTATCAGTTCATGATTTGTATGTTATCAGTTCATGATTTGTATGTTATCACTTCATGATTTGTATGTTATCAGTTCATGATTTGTATGTTATCAGTTCATGATTTGTATGTTATCAGTTCATGATTTGTATGTTATTTAGTTCATGATTTGTATGTTATCAGTTCATGATTTGTATGTTATCATTCATGATTTGTATGTTATCAGTTCATGATTTGTATGTTATCAGTTCATGATTTGTATGTTATCAGTTCATGATTTGTATGTTATCATTCATGATTTGTATGTATCAGTTCATGATTTATGATGTTTGATTGTAGTATCATTCATGATTTGTATGTTATCATTCATGATTTGTATGTTATCAGTTCATGATTTGTATGTTATCAGTTCATGATTTGTATGTTATCAGTTCATGATTTGTATGTTATCAGTTCATGATTTGTATGTTATCAGTTCATGATTTGTATGTTATCAGTTCATGATTTGTATGTTATCAGTTCATGATTTGTATGTTATCATTCATGATTTGTATGTTATCAGTTCACTTGATTTGTATGTTATCAGTTCATGATTTGTATGTTATCAGTTCATGATTTGTATGTTATCAGTTCATGATTTGTATGTTATCAGTTCATGATTGTATGTTATCATTCATGATTTGTATGTTATCAGTTCATGATTTGTATGTTATCACTTCATGATTTGTATGTTATCAGTTCATGATTTAGTCATGTTATCATTCATGATTTGTATGTTATCAGTTCAAGATTGTCCATGTTAATAATTCATGATTTGTATGTCATTAGTTCATGTTTGCATGTTATCGATTCATGATTTATGTTCTCAATTCATGCATTGATGTTATCACTTCAATTTATCGTCATGATCATCATCGTCATTATTGATGTTATTCAGGAAGACACCATCCTGTTTACAACATCTGACCTACACTGCGCAGCATCTGTCCATGGCGATATCTGACCTTGACCTATCGCCCTTACAACTATTCCTATGGATACGACTACGTCCGCCTCCTAGCCAACAGACGATGGAGGTCTGGGAAGTCTGGTAACATCCATCAAGTTTGCGGTGATGGAACAGCCGTGTGAAAATGGCGGCACTTGTGTCCGTAAGTCGTCTGCTTCCAGTCTGTTGTTGCCGCTGTTGTGTTTGTCATCTTGTTTTCCCGCCTATTTGTAAGAAAATTGCCTGCATCCAACCATTTCACTCCCTGGGCCTATCCACCAGCTTCCTGTATTATGTCGGGCAGTTCCGCACCACTGGGGTCCCAGCGTGGTTTTGTTGCTGTATAACAACGCTTTCACTGTCATGTTTGTCATACATGGAGGCCTGACAGCCACAATTCACACAGATGAATTATTACTGGCAAAATGTTTAAAATCTACTGTAAACACTGAAGGAACATGCACACAGGAAGATTGGGTGGCGCTAAACTGTGGCGATGTAATCTTTGTCAGGAGAGCAGATCACATTTCATGCAGACAACTTGTAGTGGTGAGACACAGCGGTAAAACACACTGACATGGTGTACAGTACAATACAGTACAGTACAGTGTAAAAAGACACCTTGATTTGGGTGTGGTGTTCTTACAGTTTGTTTTGGCTTTTGTTTTGTAAAAGCTTTGGTTGATTTGGTTATATGGATTGGATGGTTGGACCAGGGGGTGTGTGCTCTGTACACATGCACACAAATACTCACACACACACACACACACACACACACACACACACACACACACACACACACACACACACACACACACACAGATAGATAGATAGATAGATAGATAGACAGATAGATAGATAGATAGATAGATAGATAGACAGATAGATAGATAGATAGATAGACAGACAGATAGATAGATAGACAGATAGATAGATAGATAGACAGATAGATAGATAGATAGATAGATAGATGGATGGATAATTAGATAAGATATATAGATATGGATATATAGATGTAGAATAGATAAAAAGACAGATAGATAGATAGACTGACACAGATAGACAGATAGATAGATAGACAGATAAATGGACAGATGGATAGATAGACACACACAGACAGACTGACAGACAGATAGATAGATAGATAGATAGATAGATAGATAGATAGATAGATAGATAGATAGATAGATAGGTAGGTAGGTAGGTAGGTAGGTAGGTAGGTAGATAGATAGATAGATAGACGGATAGATAGACAGATAGATAGATAGATAGATAGATAGATAGATAGATAGACAGATAGATAGGCAGATAGACAGGTAGATAGACAGGTAGATAGACAGACAGACAGACAGATAGATAGATAGGTAGATAGATAGATAGATTTATTGCTGAAACACACTCATAATTAAACAGAATGAGGATCTCATACGATCACCACATTAACCCTTGACCATTGGCCTTTGACCTTTCACAGCCATGTCAACCAGCTACACCTGCGAGAACACGTTGAGAGCGGAGTGGTTTGATGGTTACTACTGGTGTAACTGCACAGAGGGCTTCGAGGGTCTGCACTGTACGGGCGACATGGACGACTGTGTGGGCAGCCCCTGTGAGTGGCCGTACGTGTGTGTGGACCAGGTCAACAGCTACACCTGTGAGTGTTCACCCGACAACATGGACTGCGACGGGCTGGAGGGCTGGATGATCGGTGTCATCGTCATCGCCTGTGTCCTCTTCATCCTCCTCCTCGTCCTCGGCATCTTGGTGTGGGCCATCAGGACTGGGTCAGTGTGTTGTGTTGGCGGCGTTCGTTGGGGTGGAAGGGAGGAGTTGGGTGGGTGGTTGACTGGGTGGTTGGTTGGCTGGGTGGTTGGCTGACTGAGAAGGTAGATCGTTTAGGAGGGTAGTTGATTGGATGGTTGGTTGACTGGGTGGGTGGGTGGTTGACTGGGTGTTGGTTTGCTGACATGGTGCTGGTTGACTGGGTGGTTGATTGACTGGGTGGGTGGTTGGCTGACTGGGTGGTTGGCTGACTGGGTGGTTGGCTGACTGAGAAGGTAGATCGTTTAGGAGGGTAGCTGATTGGATGGTTGGTTGACTGGGTGGGTGGTTGACTGGGTGTTGGTTTGCTGACAGGGTGCTGGTTGACTGGGTGTTGGTTGACTGGGTGGTTGATTGACTGGGTGGGTGGGTGGTTGACTGGGTGGTTGGTTTGCTGACAGGGTGCTGGTTTACTGGGTGGTTTGGCTGACTGGGTGGTTGGTTGACTAGGTGGGTGGTTGGGTGGGTGGTTGGTTGGATGACTGGGTGGTTGATTGGGTGGTTAGTTGACTGGGTGGTTGGGTGGGTGGTTGATTAGATGGGTGGGTGGTTGACTGAGAAGGTAGTTCATTGGGAGGGTAGTTGATTGGGGTGGTTGGTTGACTATTTAGTTGATCAGGAGTTGGTTCACTGGGTGGATGGTTGATGGGGAAGATAGTTCATTAAGAGGGCAGTCCATTAAGAATGTAGTTCATGAGGAGGGTATTTCATTAAGAGGATAGTTTATCAGGAGAGTAGTTCATGAGGAGGATAGTTTATCAGGAGAGTAGTTCATGAGGAGGATAGTTTATTAGGAGGGTAGTTCATGAGGAGGATAGTTTATCAGGAGAGTAGTTCATGAGGAGGATAGTTTATTAGGAGGGTAGTTCATGAGGAGGGTAGTTCATTAGGTGGGTAGTTCATGAGGATAGTTTATCAGGAGAGTAGTTCATGAGGAGGATAGTTTATTAGGAGGGTAGTTCATGAGGAGGGAGTTTATTAGGAGAGTAGTTCATGAGGAGGGTAGTTTATCAGGAGAGTAGTTCATGAGGAGGATAGTTTATTAGGAGGGTAGTTCATGAGGAGGGAGTTTATTAGGAGAGAAGTTCATGAGGAGGATAGTTTATAAGGAGGGTAGTTCATGAGGAGGGTAGTATATTAGGTGGGTAGTTCATGAGGAGGATAGTTTATTAGGAGAGTAGTTCATGAGGAGGATAGTTTTATCAGGAGAGTAGATCATGAGGAGGATAGCTTATCAGGAGAGTAGTTCATGAGGAGGATAGTTTATTAGGAGGGTAGTTCATGAGGAGGACAGTTAAATTAGGAGGGTAGTTCATGAGGAGGGTAGTTTATTAGGAGTAGTTCATGAGGAGGATAGTTTATTAGGAGGGTAGTTCATGAGGAGGGTAGTTTATCAGGAGAGTAGTTCATGAGGAGGATAGTTTATTAGGAGGGTAGTTCATGAGGAGGATAGTTTATCAGGAGAGTAGTTCATGAGGAGGGTAGTTTATTAGGAGGGTAGTTCATAAGGAGGATAGTTTATTAGGAGGGTAGTTCATGAGGAGGATAGTTTATTAGGAGGGTAGTTCATGAGGAGGATAGTTTATTAGGAGGGTAGTTCATAAGGAGGATAGTTTATTAGGAGGGTAGTTCATGAGGAGGATAGTTTATTAGGAGAGTAGTTCATGAGGAGGGTAGTTCATGAGGAGGATAGTTTATCAGGAGAGTAGTTCATGAGGAGGATAGTTTATTAGGAGTGTAGTTCATGAGGTCCAGGTCAGGTCGGATAGATGTATCCGCTACTGGTAACCTGGAACCCAGTACTACCTGTCACAGGGTCGAATTGCTGGCGACTAAACCAGCAACCCCACCAGTCCTCTCAGGAGGATGGTGTGGAGGGGGCTAGAAACCCTGATGGAAATAAATTAGATCCATCAAAGGGCGCCAGCTCTGGAGAGCTACCCGCGGCCATCTAGCTAAGGGAGTAAACCCTGACAGTAAATCCGGTGTGGGGCCCCTAAGGCGGTTGGATGGCAAACTTTGTCATTTCCGGCAGCTCCTGCGGTCGCGTTGGCACCAAAACGTAACAGCCCTGCTGTTCCTTTGGATCTGTCAGCGAGGTGGAGAGGGGGGACAAGTTGCATGGGCAACAGCCTGTCTTCCATATTATACTGCCCAGGCTTACATCCGTCCATTCATCCACAAACACTCTGCATCTACGACCTGGAGAGGACACTCCAGCCTCTTACTAACACTAGTGTCGGCACAACACGGGAAGCAACAGATACCGGTGATAAGTCATTGCTCAACTGGCATAGAGCTGACGCCAGGGGTTGCTTTTGACGGTGGGAGAGACCTTCGTGTCTTACTGGACAGCTACCGCCCACCTAAGCTGGGCAGCCCCCAGCCAGTTAGGTGCTGTCCCGCCACGACCTGCCTTCTTCATTGGGTGCATGAAGATTAGGAGAAAATCTGACAAGCAGGTCGTTAATTACCGCACCAAACAAAAAGAAAAATTCAAATTCAAGAAACGGATCAGGAAAAGGATCAGCAGTGAAACTGGGCTGTTGGAATGTCCGAACAATGATGCCTGGGCTCTCCCAAGATCTGCAAGACATCAGCGACGCCAGAAAAACCGCCGTCAAAAACAGCGAACTAAAGAGGCTCAATGTGGACATTGCCACTCTGCAGGAAACACGGCTGGCTGACTCAGGAACACTAAAGGAAAGGGACTACACCTTCTTCTGGCAAGGAAAGAGTTCTGATGCCCCAAGAGAGCACGGAGTAGGCTTTGCAGTAAGGAACAGCCTGCTGAACATGATTGAACCAGGCAGCGGTGGTTCAGAACGACTCTTGACTCTCCGCCTCAACACCACCGAAGGCTATGTCACTCTCATCAGCGTTTATGCCCCAACTCTGTCCGCCTCTCCAGACACCAAGGATGAGTTCTACGAAAATCTTGCATCAACCATAAGGAACATCCCCAGGACAGAACAACTTGTTCTCCTGGGCGACTTCAACGCCAGAGTGGGTGCAGACAATGACTCATGGCCCTTCTGCCTCGGTTCCTTTGGAGTGGGGAAAATGAATGAGAACGGACAGCGACTGCTTGCGTTTTGCGCCTGCCATGAACTGTGCATCGCCAACTCCTTCTTCAAGACGAAGCCTCAGCACAAAGTCTCCTGGAGGCATCCCCGCTCAAAACATTGGCACCAACTGGATTTGATCCTAGTAAGACGTGCCGCTATCAAAAACGTTCTCCACACTCGCTCTTATCACAGCGCAGACTGCGACACAGACCACTCTCTGGTATGTTGCAAGATCAGGCTACAACCAAAGAAGTTCCACTGCTCAAAGAAACAAGGGAACCCTCGCATTGACGTCAGCAAGATGTCTCAGCCAGATCTTGTAGAACAGTTCGCAGAGGCCTTTCAGAGAGAATACGATGCATTGCAGCCCAGAGACTCTGCCACTGAGAGATGGGAAACGCTACGAGACACCATGCACCGCATTGCTATGGCCACCTTTGGGAAGAAAACTGTGAAGTCCCACGACTGGTTTGAGGCCAAATCATCAGAGATGACTCCCACTGTTGAGGCCAAGCGTGCCGCACTCACCAAGTATAAGCAGTCACCCAGTGAGAAGAACCTGCAAATCCTCAGGGCTGCCAGAAGTAAGGTTCAGCTTAACGCCAGGCGCTGCGCAAACGAGTACTGGACAGAGCTCAGCGAAAAGATACAGAGTGCTGCTGAAAGAGGCAACATCCGAGGAATGTATGATGGCATCAAGAAGGCACTGGGACCAACACAGAGCAAGATCGCCCCCCTCAATCCTCCACTGGGGAAGTAATCAGCAATCCTATCCAACAGATGGAAAGATGGGCCGAACACTACTCCGACCTCTACTCCACACAGAACATGGTGTCCCCCTTAGCCCTCGATGCCATCAAGTGCATGCCGGTAATGGAAGAACTTGACGCAGAGCCAACTGCGGACGAACTCAGCAAGGCCATTGATAACCTGGCATCAGGGAAGGCCCCGGCAACGACGGAATTCCCCCAGACCTCATCAAGCACTGCAAGACTTCTCTTCTGCACCCTTTGCACGCAGTTCTCTGTCAGTGTTGGAATGAGAGAGCTGTACCACAGGACATGAGGGACGTCAAGATCGTCACCCTGTACAAAAACAAGGACGAAAGGAGCGACTGCAACAACTACAGAGGTATCTCGCTCCTCAGCATTGTTGGCAAAGTCTATGCTCGGGTCCTCCTAATCCGCCTGCAGAAACTGGCTGAACGCGTCTATCCGGAATCACAGTGTGGTTTTCGAGCAGAGAGATCTACGGTAGACATGGTCTTCTCCCTTCGCCAAATCCAGGAGAAGTGCAGAGAGCAGCGGATGCCCCTATATGTGGCATTCATTGACCTCACCAAGGCCTTTGACCTAGTCAGCAGAGATAGCCTTTTCAGGGCTCTCCGAAAAATCGGCTGCCCCCCCAAACTGCACAGCTTAATTGAGTCCTTCCACTCAAACATGAAAGGGATGGTGCAGTTCAACGGAAACCTCTCCAAGCCCTTCGACGTACGCAGCGGTGTGAAACAAGGCCCCAACCCTCTTTGGAAATCTTCTTCGCTCTCCTCCTGAGGCATGCATTCAGCACAGCGCAAGAAGGGATCCACCTGCGGACCAGATCAGATGGCAGGCTCTTCAACCTCGCCCGCCTCAGAGCAAGGACAGAGGTCCGTGAAGCCCTCATCAGAGACATGCTATTTGCCGACGATGCCGCAGTTGTGACCCATACTCAGCGGGACTTGCAGTCACTAATGGACCGCTTCTCCCAGGCCTGCAAAGATTTTGGTCTGACCATCAGTCTTAAGAAGACAAACGTCCTGGGCCAAGACACGCCATCTCCACCAGCCATCACCATTGATGACTACGAGCTTGAAGCCATCCATCAATTCACATACATGTATCTTGGGTCCACCATCACCGATAACCTCCCCCTTGACACAGAGATCGACAAGAGGATCGGGAAGGCAGCCACAACACTAGCCCGCCTCACACAAAGGGTGTGGACAAATCCCAAGCTGACCACAAAGACAAAGATGGCTGTATACAACGCCTGTGTCCTCAGCACCTTGCTGTATGGCAGCGAGGCGTGGACCACGCATGCTCATCAGGAGAAAAGGCTCAATACCTTCCACCTGAGAAGCCTACGGCGCATACTTGGCATTTCCTGGCAAGACATGGTGACCAACACCGAAGTCCTAACCTGCGCTGGCCTCCCAACCATGCATACCATGTTGAGACAGCGTCGGCTGCGCTGGTTGGGCCACGTTCGCCGCATGGAAGATGGTCGCATCCCAAAAGACATCCTTTATGGTGAGCTTGCCACAGGGCAGAGAAACATTGGCCGCCCACAGCTGAGATACAAAGACGTTTGCAAGCGTGACATGAAGGCGCTTGAGATCAACACTGAGTCCTGGGAGGACCTCGCAGACGACCGCAACAGCTGGAGAACTACTCTCAAGAAACAGCTGTGGATTGGTGAGGACAAACTGTCAGCTGCTGCAGCAGAAAAGCGAGTTCGCAGAAAAGGGATGACAGCCAACAGACCAGCATCAGCATACACATGCGACCGCTGCGACAGAGACTGCCTCTCTCGCATTGGTCTGTACAGTCACAGGCGACGCTGCTTGGACCAAGCAGACAGCCCATCTAGACATTAGAACGGATGTACTTTGTCCATGGTCAGTCATGACCGAAGGAGGCCTACTACTAGTTCATGAGGAGGATATTTATCAGGAGAGTAGTTCATGAGGAGGATAGTTTATTCAGGAGAGTAGTTCATGAGGAGGATAGTTTATTAGGAGAGTAGTTCATGAGGAGGATAG
>JAPXFY010000032.1:1656041-1726041 GCA_030674185.1 Monoplex corrugatus | reverse complement strand
GATATAGTGATATACTTCACTCACTTGACCCAGGAGTAATGATAGTAATAATATATCATTTTTGTATAGGTGCTATACAACATTAATGATAGTAATAATTATAAATAATTTGTATATAGTGTCTATACACCACTGGCGTGAATGGCAGCGTGTTACGGAGTTTACAAGACACAGCTGTGGGTGTGTACACAGGTACTAGTGTGTCATTGTGATGTGTACACAGGTACTAGTGTGTCACTGTGATGTGTACACAGGTACTAGTGTGTCATTGTGATGTGTACACAGGTACTAGTGTGTCATTGTGATGTGTACACAGGTACTAGTGTGTCACTGTGATCTGTACACAGGTACTAGTGTGTCACTGTGATGTGTACACAGGTACTAGTGTGTCATTGTGATGTGTACACAGGTACTAGTGTGTCACTGTGATGTGTACACAGGTACTAGTGTGTCATTGTGATGTGTACACAGGTACTAGTGTGTCACTGTGATGTGTACACAGGTACTAGTGTGTCACTTGATGTGTACACAGGTACTAGTGTTCATTGTGATGTGTACACAGGTACTAGTGTGTCACTATGATGTGTACACAGGTACTAGTGTGTCATTGTGATTGTACACAGGTACTAGTGTGTCATTGTGATGTGTACACAGGTACTAGTGTGTCACTGTGATGTGTACACAGGTACTAGTGTGTCATTGTGATGTGTACACAGGTACTATGTGTCACTGTGATGTGTACACAGGTACTATGTGTCATTGTGTGTACACAGGTATATGTGTCACTGTGATGTGTAACAGACTAGTGTTCATGGAGTTACAGTATAGTGTCACTGTGATGTGTACACAGGTACTAGTGTGTCATTGTGATGTGTACACAGGTACTAGTGTGTCACTGTGATGTGTACACAGGTACTAAGTGTGTCACTGTGATGTGTACACAGGTACTAGTGTGTCACTGTGATGTGTACACAGGTACTAGTGTGTCACTGTGATGTGTACACAGGTACATCTAGTGTGTCACTGTGATGTGTACACAGGTACTAGTGTGTCACTGTGATGTGTACACAGGTACTAGTGTGTCACTGTGATGTGTACACAGGTACTAGATGTGTCACTGTGATGTGTACACAGGTACTAGTGTGTCACTGTGATGTGTACACAGGTACTAGTGTGTCACTGTGATGTGTACACAGGTACTAGTGTGTCACTGTGATGTGTACACAGGTACTAGTGTGTCACTGTGATGTGTACACAGGTACTAGTGTGTCACTGTGATGTGTACACAGGTACTAGTGTGTCACTGTGATGTGTACACAGGTACTAGTGTGTCACTGTGATGTGTACACAGGTACTAGTGTGTCACTGTGATGTGTACACAGGTACTAGTGTGTCATTGTGATGTGTACACAGTCAGTGTTACTATGATGTGTCCATACTAGTGTGTCATGGATGTGTACACAGGTACTAGTGTGTCACTTGTGATGTGTACACAGGTACTAGTGTGTCACTGTGATGTGTACACAGTACAGTGTCATATGTGTGTGTACACATACTAGTGTCATGTATTGACACAGGTACTATGTGCATGTGATGTTACCAGTACATGTGCATGTGATGTGTACACAGGTACTAGTGTGTCATTATGTGAATGTGTGTAACAGGTACTAGTGTGTCACTAGTGATGTGTACACAGGTACTAGTGTGTCACTGTGATGTAGGTATCACAGGTACTATGTGTCACTGTGATGTGTACACAGGTACTAGTGTGTCACTGTGATGATGTATACCTAGGTACTAATGTGTCACTGTGATGTGTACACAGGTACTAGTGTGTCACTGTGATGTGTTATACAGGTACTAGACTGTGTACACATTGTGATGTAGTTACACAGGTACTAGTGATGTACATTGTGATGTGTACACAGGTACTAGTATGTGTCATTGTGATGTGTACACAGGTACTAGTGTGTCATTGTGATGTGTACACAGGTACTAGTGTGTCACTGTGATGTGTACACAGGTACTAGTGTGTCACTGTGTATAGTCTGTGTACACAGGTACATAGATGTGTCACTGTGATGTGTATACAGGTACTAGTGTGTCACTGTGATGTGTACACAGGTACTAGTGTGTCACTGATGATGTGTACACAGGTACTAGTGTGTCACTGTGATGTGTACACAGGTACTAGTGTGTCACTGTGATGTGTACACAGGTACTAGTGTGTCACTGTGATGTGTACACAGGTACTAGTGTGTCACTGTGATGTATACACAGGTACTAGTGTGTCACTGTGATGTGTACACAGGTACTAGTGTGTCACTGTGATGTATACACAGGTACTATGTGTGTCACTGTGATGTGTACACAGGTACTAGTGTGTCACTGTGATGTGTATACAGGTACTAGTGTGTCACTGTGATGTGTACACAGGTACTAGTGTGTCACTGTGATGTGTACACAGGTACTAGTGTGTCATGTGATGTGTACACAGGTACTAGTGTGTCACTGTGATGTGTACACAGGTACTAGTGTGTCATTGTGATGTGTACACAGGTACTAGTGTGTCACTGTGATGTGTACACAGGTACTAGTGTGTCATTGTGATGTGTACACAGGTACTAGTGTGTCACTGTGATGTGTACACAGGTACTAGTGTGTCACTGTGATGTGTACACAGGTACTAGTGTGTCACACTGTGATGTGTAACACAGGTACTAGTGTGTCACTGTGATGTGTACACAGGTACTAGTGTGTCACTGTGATGTGTACACAGGTACTAGTGTGTCACTGTGATGTGTACACAGGTACTAGTGTGTCACTGTGATGTGTACACAGGTACTAGTGTGTCATTGTGATGTGTACACAGGTACTAGTGTGTCACTGTGATGTGTACACAGGTACTAGTGTGTCATTGTGATGTGTACACAGGTACTAGTGTGTCACTGTGAGTGTACACAGGTACTAATGTGTCACTGTGATGTGTACACAGGTACTATGTGTCACTGTGATGTGTACACAGGTACTAATGTGTCACTGTGATGTGTACACAGGTACTATGTGTGTCACATTAGTGATTGTGTACACAGGTACTAGTGTGTCATTGTGATGTGTACACAGGTACTAATGTGTCATTGTGATGTATACACAGGTACTAGTGTGTCACACATAAATATACACATCACAGTACACATTAACCCTTTGACTCCTTGACCCTATCTACCAACTTCAAAAACTTAACCCTTGGGCTCCCTCACCTTATCCACCAGCTTCCTTCTTGCTGCCAGGTTTCTCAGGCGACTCCATCTTGCAGTTGGTTCACCATGTCCTGGGAGCATTGTGCAGGTCTGTCTGCTCATCAGTAAAAATATTTAGCACACAACAAGGCAACTACTGAGAAAGCCTCCTCTGTCCAAAGCCTATCCCGTCAATGGGTACATGTATATTCATGAGGCAGCAGAGGTTTGAGGTGTTTTCCTTCACCTTGACAGTTAAGCATGCAAGGTTCACAAGCCCCAGCTACCCGAAGGATCTCTGTTTGTCTGGTCTCTACCCTTCAGCCTGTCTGGCCTGGGTGGGTATACCAGGAGACAGATCTCCCGTTGCCTTGGCTCTCTCTGGGTTACTGAGACACACAAGACCCCCGACCACGATATGGTTGTTCATTTTTTTTCACAATACATGTTTGAGGTTAAATAGATCTGTTGTTGTTGAAATCATTTTATTGATTACATGTACTTATTTATATTTATTTATCGTTAGTTTCAGACTGATGACCCCACGCCAAGACAGACGATGAGTGGATCTCCGTTCATCGCACCTCCCAAGATGGCTGCGACGGCGCCGGTGTTCCACAAGGGGAAGAAACACGCCTCGACCTCTGACCTTGAACGGTTTACTCGCAGATCCTCCACCACCTTAAGTGGTTACAGATCTGCTGGTCCTGCAGTCAGACCTGCTGCACATGTGAGTGGTGGTGGTGGTCGTAGTGGTGGTCGTCGTCGTTCTGGTGGTGGTGGTGGATGGTGGTGATAGTTTATGCAAAGGCTTATAACCTTTGATAAGGTAGTCGTCAGCTTCCACAACCCAGACTAAGTATGACCAGAACCCATGTTAAGTATGACCACAACCCATGTTAAGTATGACCACAACCCACGTTAAGTATGACCACAACCCATGTTAAATATGACCACAACCCACGTTAAGTATGACCACAACCCATGTTAAGTATGACCACAACTCACGTTAAGTGTGACCACAACCCACGTTAAGTATGACCTCAACCCATGTTAAGTATGACCACAACCCACGTTAAGTATGACCACAACCCATGTTAAGTATGACCACAACCCACGTTAAGTATGACCACAACCCATGTTAAGTATGACCTAAACCCATGTTAAGTATGACCACAACCCACGTTAAGTATGACCACAACCCACGTTAAGTATGACCACAACCCACGTTAAGTATGACCACAACCCATGTTAAGTATGACCACAACCCACGTTAAGTGTGACCACAACCCACGTTAAGTATGACCTCAACCCATGTTAAGTATGACCACAACCCACGTTAAGTATGACCACAACCCATGTTAAGTATGACCACAACCCACGTTAAGTATGACCACAACCCATGTTAAGTATGACCTCAACCCATGTTAAGTATGACCACAACCCACGTTAAGTATGACCACAACCCACGTTAAGTATGACCACAACCCACGTTAAGTATGACCACAACCCACGTTAAGTATGACCAGAACCCATGTTAAGTATGACCACAACCCATGTTAAGTATGACCACAACCCATGTTAAGTATGACCACAACCCACGTTAAGTATGACCACAACCCACGTTAAGAATGACCACAACCCATGTTAAGTATGACCACAACCCAGACTAAGTATGACCACAACCCATGTTAAGTATGACCACAACCCATGTTAAGTATGACCACAACCCACGTTAAGTATGACCACAACCCATGTTAAGTATGACCACAACCCACGTTAAGTATGACCTCAACCCATGTTAAGTATGACCACAACCCATGTTAAGTATGACCACAACCCATGTTAAGTATGACCACAACCCACGTTAAGTATGACCACAACCCATGTTAAGTATGACCACAACCCAGACTAAGTATGACCACAACCCACGTTAAGTATGACCACAACCCACATTAAGTATGACCACAACCCATGTTAAGTATGACCACAACCCATGTTAAGTATGACCACAACCCACATTAAGTATGACCACAACCCATGTTAAGTATGACCACAACCCATACTAAGTATGACCACAACCCACATTAAGTATGACCACAACCCATGTTAAGTATGACCACAACCCACGTTAAGTATGACCACAACCCACATTAAGTATGACCACAACCCATGTTAAGTATGACCACAACCCAGACTAAGTATGACCACAACCCACATTAAGTATGACCACAACCCATGTTAAGTATGACCACAACCCACGTTAAGTATGACCACAACCCACATTAAGTATGACCACAACCCATGTTAAGTATGACCACAACCCACGTTAAGTATGACCACAACCCATACTAAGTATGACCACAACCCACGTTAAGTATGACCACAACCCACGTTAAGTATGACCACAACCCATGTTAAGTATGACCACAACCCATACTAAGTATGACCACAACCCATACTAAGTATGACCACAACCCATACTAAGTATGACCACAACCCATGTTAAGTATGACCGCAACCCATGTTAATTATGACCACAACCCATGTTAAGTATGACCACAACCCACATTAAGTATGACCACAACCCATGTTAAATATGACCACAACCCACATTAAGTATGACCACAACCCACGTTAAGTATGATAAAACCACACAACCCAGGATAACCCTTTGACTCCCGCACCCTGTCCACCAGCTTCCTGCATTATTAACCATGCCAGTAAAGCAAACACTTAACCCTTTGATTCTTCACCCTATCCACCAGCTTCCTGCAAGAAGCTGGTGTGGTGGATAGAGTGAGGGAGTCAAAGGGTTAAGTTTTTGCAGTTGATGGAGAGGGTGTGGGAGTCAAAGGGTTTAGCTTGATCAGGATAGATGGAGTGTCAGACACGCTCCACATCCACCCCCAGCTTCACTTCACTATGACAACGTTAATAAAGAAGATTAGGAAAAAGGCAAGCAACATTTGTAGGACATTTTATGAGACGAGAGAAATTAGAGAACCTAGTCACAACAAGAAAGCTGGAGGGAAAGAGAGCACCATGTAGACCCGGGGAGAAAATACTGGACGGCGGAATTGCAGAATGGCTGAGGTTAGAGAGGGTGGGAGGTGTACTTGCAGCGATGAGGGATAGATTCGTATGGACGGCTATGATCGCCAGCGCCATGCGGCAGGACACAATTCCTCCACCTTTCATGGTTGTGGAAAATTGCCTGGGTTATGGCAAAGTTTTCTCTGATTCACATTGTGATGTTGTATGTCCACGTCTTCCCCTGTCTGACCTTTCACCTTTTCCTGTGAACTGTTGCCTGTTGTACATGACATATAATTATGTGTTGTTGATAATTAATCATATCTATACTCTGTTTATAACTAATTGTGTTTATGTGTTGTGTGATAAATAGCATAATGATGGTATGTTTCAGAATGAACCTGACTCAATACATATATAAATAACATAAATAGCATAATGTCCACGACCCTGCACGTAAATAGCATGATGATGGAATGTTTCAGAATGAGCCCCAACCCTATACACAAATAGTATAATGATTGCACGTTTCAGAATTAGCATTGACCCAATACACAATTGACAAATAGCATAATGGTGGCACGTTTCAGAATTAGCACTGACCCAATATACAAATAGCATAATGATGGCACGTTTCAGAATTAGCACTGACCCAATACACAAATAGCATAATGGTGGCACGTTTCAGAATTAGCACTGACCCAATACACAAATAGCATAATGGTGGCACGTTTCAGAATTAGCACTGACCCAATACACATATAGCATAATGATGGCACGTTTCAGAATTAGCACTGACCCAATACACAAATAGCATAATGATGGCACGTTTCAGAATTAATGTTGACCCAATACACAAATAGCATAATGGTGGCACGTTTCAGAATTAATGTTGACCCAATACACATATAGCATAATGATGGCACGTTTCAGAATTAATCTTGACCCAATACACAAATAGCATAATGATGGCACGTTTCAGAATTAATCTTGACCCAATACACAAATAGCATAATGGTGGCACGTTTCAGAATTAGCACTGACCCAATATACAAATAGCATAATGATGGCACGTTTCAGAATTAATCTTGACCCAATACACAAATAGCATAATGGTGGCACGTTTCAGAATTAGCACTGACCCAATAACAAATAGCATAATGATGGCACGTTTCAGAATTAATGTTGACCCAATACACAAATAGCATAATGGTGGCACGTTTCAGAATTAGCACTGACCCAATACACAAATAGCATAATGATGGCACGTTTCAGAATTAGCACTGACCCAATACACAAATAGCATAATGGTGGCACGTTTCAGAATTAGCACTGACCCAATACACAAATAGCATAATGATGGCACGTTCAGAATTAGCACTGACCCAATACACAAATAGCATAATGGTGGCACGTTTCAGAATTAATGTTGACCCAATACACATATAGCATAATGATGGCACGTTTCAGAATTAGCACTGACCCAATACACAAATAGCATAATGGTGGCACGTTTCAAAATTAGCACTGACCCAATACACAAATAGCATAATAGCCCCAACACAGTACTTAAATAGCATAATGATGGTATGTTTCAGAATGAGCCTCGACCCAATTTACAATTACCATTGTAGCCCTGACCCAATACATAAATAGCATAATGATGGTATGTTTCAGAATGAGCCCTGACCCAATACACAAGTAGCCTAATAGCCCAATAGCCCTGACCCAGTACATAAATAGCATAATGATGGTATGTTTCAGAATGAGCCCTGACCCAATACACAAGTAGCCTAATAGCCCAATAGCCCTGACCCAGTACATAAATAGCATAATGATGGTATGTTTCAGAATGAGCCCTGACCCAATACACAAGTAGCCTAATAGCCCAATAGCCCTGACCCAGTACATAAATAGCATAATGATGGTATGTTTCAGAATGAGCCCTGACCCAATACACAAGTAGCCTAATAGCCCAATAGCCCTGACCCAGTACATAAATAGCATAATGATGGTATGTTTCAGAATGAGCCCTGACCCAATACACAAGTAGCCTAATAGCCCAATAGCCCTGACCCAGTACATAAATAGCATAATGATGGTATGTTTCAGAATGAGCCCTGACCCAATACACAAGTAGCCTAATAGCCCAATAGCCCTGACCCAGTACATAAATAGCATAATGATGGTATGTTTCAGAATGAGCCCTGACCCAATACACAAGTAGCCTAATAGCCCTGACCCAATACATAAATAGCATAATTAATGATGGTAAGTTTCAGAATGCACCCCGACCCAATGCATACATGTAAATAGCATAATGATGGTATGTTTCAGAATGAGCCCAGACCCAATGCATAAATAGCTTGATAATATGTTTCAGAAGGTCCCCCGATCCAATATATAAATAGCACAATGATAGTTGTTTCAGAAGGCACCCCGACCCAATACACAAATAGCATAATGATGATATGACAATATGTTTCAGAAGGCACCCCGACCCAATACACGAATAGCGTTATGATGATATGACAATATGTTTCAGAAGGCGCCCCGACCCAACACAAAGTTTCTTAACGCCATGCAACAACCACGCAGGTCAGGATATGGCAGATGCTTTCCTTCACTCTTTTTTTAAGGAGATTACTCAATTGTGTGTGTGTGTGTGTGTGTGTGTGTGTGTGTGTTTGTGTGTGTGTTTGTGTGCAAGTTAACTGTAAGATTGTCTTTGTTATGTGATGTGCGTGGTGCGTGTCTGTCTGTGTGTGTGTGTATCTGTATGTTTGTGTATGTGTGTGTGTATCTGTGTGTATGTGTGTGTGTATGTATGTGTGTATGTATCTGTGTGTTTGTGTGTGTGTATGTATCTATGTGTGTGTATCTGTGTGTCTGTGTGTGTGTATGTATGTGTGTGTATATGCATCTGTGTGTTTGTGTGTGTGTGTGTGTGTATCTGTGTGTCTGTGTGTGTATGTATGTGTGTGTGTATGTATCTGTATGTGTGTGTGTGTGTATGTATCTATATGTGTGTGTGTATGTGTGTGTATGTATATATCTGTGTGTATGTGTCTGTGTTTGTGTGTATGTATCTGTATGTGTGTGTGTGTGTGTGCGTGTCTCTGTGTGTGTATGTGTGTCTGTGTGTTTGTGTGTGTGTGTCTTATCACTGGGACAGATCAGAGTGGTCTGAATGCCTGTTCATGTCTCACCTTTCGGCGTCACCAGTTTCGGTTTCGGAAGCCGCACATCTAGATGCCACCATCTCATTCCAGGCCACTCTGTCTTGACTTCAGTAGACAATTTGTGCACGTTCTGGTACAGATACTTGATGTAATAATAATTACAATATTTATATAGCGCAAAATCTTGATAAAATCAAATCTAAGCGCTGAAACAGACACGCACGCACGCACGCACGCACACACACACACACGCACGCACGCACGCACGCACGACACACACACACACACACACACATACACGCATGGCTATAAATGGGGAGAAAGAATAAAAGCAATAAAAGCAAAAATAAAAGCAATGGAAAATTATAGAGAGCATATCATATACAATTATATATTATAACAATGTGATTCCCCTCCGAGCGGAGACAGGCTGCAGAGGGGGTTGAGTGAGGTTAGGATTTTATGCAGAGGAGAAAAGGTGAGTTTTGAGAGCGGACTTGAAGGAGACAAAAGTAGGTTGCTGACGGACTGAGAGAGGAAGTTTGTTCCAGGAGAGCGGACCAGAAACAGAGAAGGCTCGTGGACCATAGGTATTGAGCTTAGTGCGTGGAAAGCGAAAAGTCAGTGGGTTGCCATAACTTTCCTCAAGCGCAGTACACACACTGTGCAGTGTCCTGGTCATTGTTTCCTTGGAAATCCTCTGCCCAGTCCGTGAAGTAGAAGCGGATTGTTGTGCAGTTCTCTGCCTTCGCCTACTAATTCATCCATCCCCTGCTTCCAGGACTTCAGTGGTTGGAGTTATGGCGCCCCTGCTTGACTGACAGTATTTATTGTAGGGTTGTGAGACCACTTTATAGAAGTATAGGTACCACCCTAAAACCCCAGCCTCCTCAAGAATACTGACCACGTTTGGTCCACAGCTGCTTATTGGGTATTGGCAGCTGGCCCCCATATCTGGGGGTCATTCCCCTATCCGCCACCTGGGGACGCGTTGGGTCGGGGACGGTCGCCCCATGATTTACCCAAGTCTTTTAATGTAGACCAGAAAGGTGGGTTAGGGTGGTAGTCATTTAATATTGTAGTGTCTGTACTATATGGTGTCATATTTTATTGTAGACCAGAAATAAGGTGGGTTAGGGTGGTAGTCATTTAATGTTATAGTGTCTGTACTATATGGTGTCATATTTTATTGTAGACCAGAAATAAGGTGGGTTAGGGTGGTAGTCATTTAATGTTGTAGTGTCTGTACTATATGGTGTCATATTTTATTGTAGACCAGAAATAAGGTGGGTTAGGGTGGTAGTCATTTAATGTTGTAGTGTCTGTACTATATGGTGTCATATTTTATTGTAGACCAGAAATAAGGTGGGTTAGGGTGGTAGTCATTTAATGTTATAGTGTCTGTACTATATGGTGTCATATTTTATTGTAGACCAGAAATAAGGTGGGTTAGGGTGGTAGTCATTTAATGTTATAGTGTCTGTACTATATGGTGTCATATTTTATTGTAGACCAGAAATAAGGTGGGTTAGGGTGGTAGTCATTTAATGTTATAGTGTCTGTACTATATGGTGTCATATTTTATTGTAGACCAGAAATAAGGTGGGTTAGGGTGGTAGTCATTTAATGTTATAGTGTCTGTACTATATGGTGTCATATTTTATTGTAGACCAGAAATAAGGTGGGTTAGGGTGGTAGTCATTTAATGTTATAGTGTCTGTACTATATGGTGTCATATTTTATTGTAGACCAGAAATAAGGTGGGTTAGGGTGGTAGTCATTTAATGTTATAGTGTCTGTACTATATGGTGTCATATTTTATTGTAGACCAGAAATAAGGTGGGTTAGGGTGGTAGTCATTTAATGTTATAGTGTCTGTACTATATGGTGTCATATTTTATTGTAGACCAGAAATAAGGTGAGTTAGGGTGGTAGTCATTTAATGTTATAGTGTCTGTACTATATGGTGTCATATTTTATTGTAGACCAGAAATAAGGTGGGTTAGGGTGGTAGTCATTTAATGTTATAGTGTCTGTACTATATGGTGTCATATTTTATTGTAGACCAGAAATAAGGTGGGTTAGGGTGGTAGTCATTTAATGTTATAGTGTCTGTACTATATGGTGTCATATTTTATTCTTTTTTTTTAATGCTACGGAGTGTTTGGTGGTTTTTGTTTTTGTTTTTTTTAATCAGTATTTTTATTTTTGCATAGATACAAGCACATTGTAAAACAAATGTACAGTCCTTGTGTCCATCCTTGCAGACAAGGAGACATGAGAATTTCATGACACACATTACAGACAACAGGTCCTCTGGGCTTTACAGACAACAGGTCCTCTGGGCTTTACAGACAACAGGTCCTCTGGGCTTTGCAGACAACAGGTCCTCTGGCTTTACAGACAACAGGTCCTCTGGGCTTTACAGACAACAGGTCCTCTGGGCTTTACAGACAACAGGTCCTCTGGGCTTTACAGACAACAGGTCCTCTGGGCTTTACAGACAACAGGTCCTCTGGGCTTTACAGACAACAGGTCCTCTGGCTTTACAGACAACAGGTCCTCTGGGCTTTACAGACAACAGGTCCTCTGGGCTTTACAGACAACAGGTCCTCTGGGCTTTACAGACAACAGGTCCTCTGGGCTTTACAGACAACAGGTCCTCTGGGCTTTACAGACAACAGGTCCTCTGGGCTTTAATTACAGACAACAGGTCCTCCTTCCTTCTCTGGCATACCTCTTACTACTCTTACCCCAGTCTCACAAGAAGAAATTCTCAACACAATCAGATCCATGTCGTTCAAAACCTGCGAACTGGATCCTCTTCCAGGTTCTCTCTACTCTGACTGTCTCCCTACTCTCCTCCCATTCATCACTGACATCATCAACACTTCTCTTCAAACTGGAACTGTCCCAGATTCTTTCAAGTCTGCTATTGTTCACCCTCTCCTCAAGAAATACAATTTAGACCCAAATGAACTGAAAAAATTACCGGCCTATCTCTAATCTCTCTTTCTTGTCAAAACTGCTTGAAAAATTGTCCTCAACCAACTGAACTCTCACCTGTCTGCCAACAATCTCCTCAATCCTTTCCAGTCAGCCTACCGCCAGTGCCATAGCACTGAAACTGCCTTGCTACACATTCTCAACAATCTCCTCCTTGCAACTGATACTGGCAAAGTCTCTCTCCTCACACTCCTTGATCTGTCTGCAGCCTTTGATACCATTGATCATGGTATTCTTCATTCTAGACTTCATCATACTTTTGGCATCTCTGACATTGCTCTCTCCTGGTTCACTTCTTATCTATCAAACAGAAAACAAACTGTTCTCATCAATGGCACTTACTCTCAACCTGCATACCTGACCTGTGGTGTTCCACAAGGATCTGTCCTTGGCCCTGTTCTTTTCACTCTTTACACCTCCCCCCTGTCCACCATCATCAACTCCCACTCTATAAAACACCACTTCTATGCTGATGACACCCAACTTCAAGACAGTGACTCACCTGACAATATACAGCGCCTCCTGACTTGCACCACTGAGTGTTACTCGGACATCAAAAATTGGATGACATACAACAAACTTCAGCTAAATGATGACAAGACAGAGGCTATCCTCATTGGCACCCATCAGAGACTTTCTCAGCGCTGCCCCCTCTTTCTCTCCCATTGTGTGGCACATCAGTCCCAATTTCTGACTCAGCTAAAAACCTTGGTGTCTGCATTGACTCTACCCTCTCCATGAACAACTTTGTTTCTCAAACTGCCAGATCTTGCTACTATCACCTCCATCGTATAAGCCTGATCAGGAAGTATCTCTCTGTGGAAACAAATGCAAAACTCGTTCTCTCCTTCATAATGTCTCGCATTGACTATTGCAATTCACTCCTGTCCGGTCTTCCTCCTCCACCACTCACATCCTACAGCGCATTCAAAACAATGCTGCACGTCTTGTACTCAAAAACAAAAAACTGACCACATATCTCCTCTCCTGGCACAACTTCACTGGCTCCCTGTATCAAAGCGCATACAGTACAAACTAGACACCATGTGCTACAAAAGCCTCAATAACGCAGCCCCCGATTACCTGTCAAGCCTACTTGAGATCTATCTTCCCTCACGTACCCTCCGCTCTGCCTCCGATCCTCTGACTTTTCGCTTTCCACGCACTAAGCTCAATACCTATGGTCCACGAGCCTTCTCTGTTTCTGGTCCACTCTCCTGGAACAAACTTCCTCTCTCAGTCCGTCAGCAACCTACTTTTGTCTCCTTCAAGTCCGCTCTCAAAACTCACCTTTTCTCCTCTGCATAAAATCCTAACCTCACTCAACCCCCCCCCCCCCCCCCCCTCTGCAGCCTGTCTCTGCTCGGAGGGGAATCACATGGTTATAATATATAATTGTATATGCTATGCTCTCTATAATTTTCCATTGCTTTTATTCTTGCTTTTATTGCTTTTATTCTTTCTCCCCATTTATAGCCATGCGTGTGTGTGTGTGTGTGTGTGTGTGTGTGTGTGTGTGTGTGTGTGTGCGCGTGCGTGTGTGTGTGTGCGTGCGTGCGTGCGTGCGTGCGTGTGTGTCTGCTTCAGCGCTTAGATTTGATTTTATCAAGATTTTGCGCTATATAAATATTGTAATTATTATTATTATTATAACAACAGGTCCTCTGGGCTTTAGAGACAACAGGTCCTCTGGGCTTTAATTACAAACAACAGGTTCTCTGGTCTTGAATTAGAGACAACAGGTCCTCTGGGCTTTAATTACAAACAACAGGTTCTCTGGGCTTTAATTAGAGACAACAGGTCCTCTGGGCTTTAATTAGAGACAACAGGTCCTCTGGGCTTTAATTACAAACAACAGGTCCTCTGGGCTTTAATTAGAGACAACAGGTCCTCTAGGCTTTAATTAGAGACAACAGGTCCTCTGGGCATTAATTAGAGACAACAGGTCCTGTGGGCTTTAATTACAAACAACAGGTCCTCTGGGCATTAATTAGAGACAACAGGTCCTCTGGGCATTAATTAGAGACAACAGGTCCTCTGGCCTTTAATTAGAGACAACAGGTCCTATGGGCTTTAGTTACAAACAACAGGTCCTCTGGCCTTTAATTAGAGACAACAGGTCCTCTGGCCTTTAGTTACAAACAACAGGTCCTCTGGCCTTTAGTTACAAACAACAGGTCCTCTGGCCTTTAATTAGAGACAACAGGTCCTCTGGGCTTTAGTTACAAACAGCAGGTCCTCTGGGCTTTAACTAGAGACAACAGGTCCTATGGGCTTTAGTTACAAACAACAGGTCCTCTGGCCTTTAATTAGAGACAACAGGTCCTCTGGGCTTTAGTTACAAACAGCAGGTCCTCTGGGCTTTAACTAGAGACAACAGGTCCTATGGGCTTTAGTTACAAACAACAGGTCCTCTGGCCTTTAATTAGAGACAACAGGTCCTCTGGGCTTTAGTTACAAACAACAGGTCCTCTGGCCTTTAATTAGAGACAACAGGTCCTCTGGCTTTAGTTACAAACAACAGGTCCTATGGGCTTTAGTTACAAACAACAGGTCCTCTGGGCTTTAACTAGAGACAACAGGTCCTCTGGGCTTTAACTAGAGACAACAGGTCCTCTGGGCTTTAGTTACAAACAACAGGTCCTCTGGGCTTTAGTTACAAACAACAGGTCCTCTGGGCTTTAGTTACAAACAACAGGTCCTCTGGGCTTTAGTTACAAACAACAGGTCCTCCTGGGCTTTAATTAGAGACAACAGGTCCTCTGGCCTTTAATTAGAGACAACAGGTCCTCTGGCCTTTAGTTACAAACAACAGGTCCTCTGGCCTTTAATTAGAGACAACAGGTCCTCTGGCCTTTAATTAGAGACAACAGGTCCTCTGGGCTTTAGTTACAAACAACAGGTCCTCTGGCCTTTAATTAGAGACAACAGGTCCTCTGGCCTTTAGAGACAACAGGTCCTCTGGCCTTTAGAGACAACAACAGGTCCTCTGGCCTTTAATTAGAGACAACAGGTCCTCTGGGCTTTAGAGACAACAACAGGTCCTCTGGCCTTTAATTAGAGACAACAACAGGTCCTCTGGCCTTTAATTAGAGACAACAGGTCCTCTGGCCTTTAGAGACAACAACAGGTCCTCTGGCCTTTAGAGACAACAACAGGTCCTCTGGCCTTTAATTAGAGACAACAGGTCCTCTGGCCTTTAGAGACAACAACAGGTCCTCTGGCCTTTAATTAGAGACAACAGGTCCTCTGGGCTTTAGAGACAACAACAGGTCCTCTGGCCTTTAATTAGAGACAACAACAGGTCCTCTGGCCTTTAATTAGAGACAACAGGTCCTCTGGCCTTTAGAGACAACAACAGGTCCTCTGGCCTTTAATTAGAGACAACAGGTCCTCTGGCCTTTAATTAGAGACAACAGGTCCTCTGGCCTTTAGAGACAACAACAGGTCCTCTGGCCTTTAATTAGAGACAACAACAGGTCCTCTGGCCTTTAATTAGAGACAACAGGTCCTCTGGCCTTTAATTAGAGACAACAGGTCCTCTGGCCTTTAATTAGAGACAACAGGTCCTCTGGCCTTTAGAGACAACAACAGGTCCTCTGGCCTTTAATTAGAGACAACAACAGGTCCTCTGGCCTTTAATTAGAGACAACAGGTCCTCTGGCCTTTAGAGACAACAACAGGTCCTCTGGCCTTTAATTAGAGACAACAACAGGTCCTCTGGCCTTTAATTAGAGACAACAGGTCCTCTGGCCTTTAATTAGAGACAACAGGTCCTCTGGCCTTTAGAGACAACAACAGGTCCTCTGGCCTTTAATTAGAGACAACAACAGGTCCTCTGGCCTTTAGAGACAACAACAGGTCCTCTGGCCTTTAATTAGAGACAACAACAGGTCCTCTGGCCTTTAATTAGAGACAACAGGTCCTCTGGCCTTTAGAGACAACAACAGGTCCTCTGGCCTTTAATTAGAGACAACAACAGGTCCTCTGGCCTTTAGAGACAACAACAGGTCCTCTGGCCTTTAATTAGAGACAACAGGTCCTCTGGCCTTTAATTAGAGACAACAGGTCCTCTGGCCTTTAGAGACAACAACAGGTCCTCTGGCCTTTAATTAGAGACAACAACAGGTCCTCTGGCCTTTAATTAGAGACAACAGGTCCTCTGGCCTTTAATTAGAGACAACAGGTCCTCTGGCCTTTAATTAGAGACAACAGGTCCTCTGGCCTTTAGAGACAACAACAGGTCCTCTGGCCTTTAATTAGAGACAACAACAGGTCCTCTGGCCTTTAATTAGAGACAACAGGTCCTCTGGCCTTATTAGAGACAACAAGGTCCTCTGGCCTTTAATTAGAGACAACAGGTCCTCTGGCCTTTAGATGAAACAACAGGTCCTCTGGCCTTTAATTAGAGACAACAGGTCCTCTGGCCTTTAATTAGAGACAACAGGTCCTCTGGCCTTTAGAGACAACAACAGGTCCTCTGGCCTTTAATTAGAGACAACAACAGGTCCTCTGGCCTTTAATTAGAGACAACAGGTCCTCTGGCCTTTAATTAGAGACAACAGGTCCTTTGGCCTTTAGAGACAACAACAGGTCCTCTGGCCTTTAATTAGAGACAACAACAGGTCCTCTGGCCTTTAGAGACAACAACAGGTCCTCTGGCCTTTTATTAGAGACAACAACGAGTCCTCTGGCCTTTAAGAGACAACAACAGGTCCTCTGGCCTTTAGAGCTTAAAACAACAGGTCCTCTGGCCTTTAGTTAAAACAACAGGTCCTCTGGGCTTTTAGAGACAACAGTCCTCAGGCTTTAATAGAGACAACAGGTCCTCATGGGCTTTACTAGAGACAACAGGTCCTCTGGCTTTAACTAGAGACAACAGGTCCTCTGGCTTTAGACATGACCAACGTCACTGTTGAACAACATGACACAACATCATCAGGACGGACTAAATGGAAGGGTTGTTGTGACTCTGCTGCACGGCTACATAGAACTTGATGCTGCTTTATGAGTGGTGCGGCTGTTATGACCTTATCATATGGACATAATGGATGGTGTTGTGACATTCATGTGGGTTGAACTTGATGCTGCTGATGGGGTGGTGGGGCATAATTAACATAATGATGCTTTTACATTCATGTGGGAACTTGATGCTGCTGATGGGGGTGGTGGGGCAACTAATTAACATAATGATGCTTTTACATTCATGTGGGCAACTTGATGCTGCGATGGGGGTGGTGGGCAACTAATTAACATAATGATGCTTTTACATTCATGTGGGCAACTTGATGCTGCGATGGGGGTGGTGGGGCAACTAATTAACATAATGATGCTTTTACATTCATGTGGGCAACTTGATGCTGCCGATGGGGTGGTGGGGCAACTAATTAACATAATGATGCTTTTACATTCATGTGGGCAACTTGATGCTGCCGATGGGGGTGGTGGGGCAACTAATTAACATAATGATGCTTTTACATTCATGTGGGCAACTTGATGCTGCTGATGGGGGTGGTGGGGCAACTAATTAACATAATGATGCTTTTACATTCATGTGGGCAACTTGATGCTGCTGATGGGGTGGTGGGGCAACTAATTAACATAATGATGCTTTTACATTCATGTGGGCAACTTGATGCTGCTGATGGGGGGGGGGTGGGGGCAACTAATTAACATAATGATGCTTTTACATTCATGTGG
This sequence comes from Monoplex corrugatus, assembly GCA_030674185.1. Classification (NCBI taxonomy): domain Eukaryota; kingdom Metazoa; phylum Mollusca; class Gastropoda; order Littorinimorpha; family Ranellidae; genus Monoplex; species Monoplex corrugatus. The sequence goes on along the minus strand of JAPXFY010000032.1, from coordinate 1,707,878 downwards.
GCAACTTGATGCTGCTGATGGGGGTGGGGGGGCAACTAATTAACATAATGATGCTTTTACATTCATGTGGGCAACTTGATGCTGCTGATGGTGGTGGTGGGGCAACTAATTAACATAATGATGCTTTTACATTCATGTGGGCAACTTGATGCTGCTGATGGGGTGGTGGGGCAACTAATTAACATAATGATGCTTTTACATTCATGTGGGCAACTTTGATGCTGCTGATGGGGGTGGTGGGCAACTAATTAACATAATGATGCTTTTACATTCATGTGGGCAACTTTGATGCTTGCTGATTGGGGGTGGTGTGGGGCAACTAATTAACATAATGATGCTTTTACATTCATGTGGGCATTGACATTTACACAGTTTCATATGGTGTAATATTTGTCAGTTACTTCTTTGATATCATGATTATTATTATTATTATTATTATTATTATTATTATTATTATATTATTATTATTATTGTTATTGTTTGTGTTTGTGTCGTCATCATTTCATTTAATGATTCTTGTAAGTGGTAGCAGTAAGTGGTCAGTTGATTAATTCATTGACATTTTTGACCGGTGTATAGATAGGTGGTTTTATCCGTGGTCAGTTGATCAAGTGATTGATTGGGAAGTTGCTTGGGTGATTTAATTGATTGGTTGATTTGATTGATTGGTTGATTTGATTGATTCGATTGGTTGATTTGATTGATTGGTTGATTTGATTGATTCGATTGGTTGATTGATTTATTGGTTGGTTGATTTAGTTGATTTGATTGATTGATTGATTGGATTGGATTTGTTTGATCAGTTGATCAAGTGATTGATTGGGAAGTTGCTTGGGGATTTAATTGATTGGTTGATTTGATTGATTGGTTGATTTGATTGATTCGATTGGTTGATTTGATTGATTGGTTGATTTGATTGATTCGATTGGTTGATTGATTTATTGGTTGGTTGGGTGGTTGGTTGATTTGGTTGATTTGATTGATTGATTGATTGATTGGATTGGATTTGTTTGATCAGTTGATCAAGTGATTGATTGGGAAGTTGCTTGGGTGATTTAATTGATTGGTTGATTTGATTGATTGGTTGATTTGATTGATTCGATGGTTGATTTGATTGATTGGTTGATTTGATTGATTCGATTGGTTGATTGATTTATTGGTTGGTTGGGTGGTTGGTTGATTTGATTGATTGATTGATTGGATTGGATTGGATTGGATTTGCTTTGTTTGATTGATTGACCAGACGGAAGAGGAACAAGGGATCAGTCTGCAGACCCTGACCCAGGGGCTGAACTTACGACCCCATCAGATCAACATCAACAACTTGCCACCACTGCCCTCACCCACCCCTGTGGACTGGCGATCTGTTTCTCAAGTCTCTGTAAGTATCTGTGTGTGTGTCTGTGTGTGTGTGTGTCTGTGTGTGTTTGTGTGTGTATGGTTGTGTGTGTATGTGTGTGTGTATGTTTGTGTGTGTATGTTTGTTTGTGTGTGTGTGTGTCTGTGTGTGTCTGTGTCTGTGTGTGTGTGTTTGTGTTGTGTGTTTGTGTGTGTGTGTTTGTGTGTGTGTGTTTTGTGTGTGTGTGTGTTTGTGTGTGTATGTTTGTGTGTGTGTTTTGTGTGTGTGTGTATGTGTGTGTGTATGTTTGTGTGTGTGTGTGTTTGTGTGTGTGTATGTTTGTGTGTGTATGTGTGTGTATGTTTCTCTGTGTGTGTGTGTGCGTGTGTGTGTGTGTGTGTGTGTATGTGTGTGTGTATGTTTGTGTGTGTGTGTTTGTGTGTGTATGTTTGTGTGTTTGTGTGTGTGTGTTTGTGTGTGTGTGTTTGTGTGTGTGTGTTTGTGTGTGTATGTTTGTGTGTGGGTCTTTGTGTATGTGTGTGTGTGTGTCCCTGTCTGTGTGTGTGTGTCCCTGTCTGTGTGTGTGTGTGTGTGTGTGTGTGTGTGTGTGTGTGTGTGTGTGTGTGTTCCTGTCTGTGTGTGTGTGTCCCTGTCTGTGTGTGTGTGTGTGTGTGTGTGTGTGTGTGTGTGTGTGTGTGTGTGTGTGTGTTCCATGCCGACAATGACTTTCAGTTTCTGTCACAAGTTTATCTTAAGTCAGTCTGTCTGTCTTTCTGTCTGTCTGTGTGTATCTGTCTGTCTCTGTCTCTGTCTCTCTCCCTCCCCTCTCTCCCCTCTCTCTCCTTCCTCTCTCTCTCTCTCTCCCCTCCCTCCCCCCTCCCTGTCTGTCTGTCTTTCCCCCCTCCTGATCATCTCTTTTTTTACTTGTAGGTACAGGTGTAAATTTTTCCCTATGCATTCACACATTAACAGGTGTAAAAGTTATCCCTAAACATTCACACGTTAACAGGTGTAAAAGTTATCCCTAAACATTCACACGTTAACAGGTGTAAAAGTTATCCCTATACATTCACACATCAACAGGTGTAAAAGTTAACCCCCATGTATTCACACATCAACAGGTGTAAAAGTTAACCCCATGTATTCACACCTTCTTGTAGATACAAGTGTAAAAATCGTCGCTATACATTCACACCTTGTTGTAGATAGCAGGTGTAATAGTTATCCCCATACATTCACATTTTGTTGTAGATAGCAGGTGTAATAGTTATCCCCATACATTCACACCTTGTTGTAGATAGCAGGTGTAATAGTTATCCCCATACATTCACACCTTGTTGTAGATAGCAGGTGTAATAGTTATCCCCATACATTCACACCTTGTTGTAGATAGCAGGTGTAATAGTTATCCCCATACATTCACACCTTGTTGTAGATAGCAGGTGTAATAGTTATCCCCATACATTCACACCTTGTTGTAGATAGCAGGTGTAATAGTTATCCCCATACATTCACACCTTGTTGTAGATAGCAGGTGTAATAGTTATCCCCATACATTCACACCTTGTTGTAGATAGCAGGTGTAAAAGTTATCCCCATACATTCACACCTTGTTGTAGATAGCAGGTGTAATAGTTATCCCCATACATTCACACCTTGTTGTAGATAGCAGGTGTAATAGTTATCCCCATACATTCACATTTTGTTGTAGATAGCAGGTGTAATAGTTATCCCCATACATTCACACCTTGTTGTAGATAGCAGGTGTAATAGTTATCCCCATACATTCACATTTTGTTGTAGATAGCAGGTGTAATAGTTATCCCCATACATTCACACCTTGTTGTAGATAGCAGGTGTAATAGTTATCCCCATACATTCACATTTTGTTGTAGATAGCAGGTGTAATAGTTATCCCCATACATTCACACCTTGTTGTAGATAGCAGGTGTAATAGTTATCCCCATACATTCACACCTTGTTGTAGATAGCAGGTGTAAAAGTTATCCCCATACATTCACACCTTGTTGTAGATAGCAGGTGTAATAGTTATCCCCATACATTCACACCTTGTTGTAGATAGCAGGTGTAAAAGTTATCCCCATACATTCACACCTTGTTGTAGATAGCAGGTGTAATAGTTATCCCCATACATTCACACCTTGTTGTAGATAGCAGGTGTAATAGTTATCCCCATACATTCACACCTTGTTGTAGATAGCAGGTGTAATAGTTATCCCCATACATTCACACCTTGTTGTAGATAGCAGGTGTAATAGTTAACCCCATACATTCACACCTTGTTGTAGATAGCAGGTGTAATAGTTATCCCCATACATTCACATTTTGTTGTAGATGACAAGTGTGAACGTTTTCGCACATATTCAATGATTCCCACCAAACCCTTTCGCACCTTGGTCCGAACTTGAACACTGCAAGGGAAACAACAATGTAATTATTCGCCAGGGTATGTGTAAGTGCATTGTCTCCCTTGGACCGTCTCGGAAATATTCACAACACTGGGCAAGACAGGCCTGACTTCACTTTTCTGAGAGAATTTTGGATCAGAATGAGAATTGTGTTAATGCTGTTTTCTATGTGGCTTTACACAGCTATGTGTCAGTGTTGGTTAAAATTCTATGGCTTTACAGAATTGATTAAAATTCTATGGCTTTACAGAATTGATTAAAATTCTATGGCTTTACAGAATTGATTAAAATTCTATGGCTTTACTGAATTGATTAAAATTCTATGGCTTTACTGAATTGATTAAAATTCTATGGCTTTACTGAATTGATTAAAATTCTATGGCTTTACAGAACTGTACATCTCTCGGTTAAAATTCTGCGACTTTACAGAACTATATGTCTGTGTTGGTTAAAATTCTATGGCTCTGCACAACTGTATTATTATTATTAAGGGCATTTAGAGCGCCTAATCTTTCTGGAAAGCCCTAAGCGCTTACAAACTGTACAATACACATTACATCGAACATAGAAACATAGGCCTAATATAATTTTCATCATACATGGCGGACCTCTGTCACTCCATCCCACAAGCACATACACACCGTTAATAATATCAAATATTAGTACCTACTCTCTGGCACACACACACATATCCTCCTCCCACCCCGAAACATATCTATAGGCGCACAGCAATAACATACACAGAAGCACGCTAGCGCGCAGACAGCATAGCTCTTTTAGGTTAATAAATTTCAGAGAGGAAAGAGATGCGTTTTCAAGCCAGATTTAAATGACTGAAGACTTGTTTTGTGCCTCAGCGGGTAGGGAAGTGAATTCCATGAGGAAGGGGCTTGAAAAGAAAAGGATCGCTCACCATATGATTTTGTTCGAAAAGTTGGGATTCGAAATAAGTGGGTATCGGCTGAGGTACGAAGATGACGAGATGGAACGTATAGTTGAAGATATTCAGACAGGTAAGAGGGAATAGAATTGTCGAAGTATCTGAAGCACTGAACAGCAATTTTATGTTGGATCCTTTTCAACACAGGTAACCAATGCAAGTCTTGGAGAAGAGGAGAGACATGCTGAAATTTGGAAGACCGAAATACTAGCCGAGCGGCATGGTTCTGTACTTTCTGAAGTTTGTCAAGGAGCTGTTTTGGGGAACCAGACAGAAGGGAATTACAATAGTCAAGACGAGAAAGAACGAAAGCACAAACTAATATTTTAGTAGCTTCGAGAGTAAGGAGATGACGGATGGAACCTATTCTACGAAGTTCAAGGTAACAGACACGACAGATGTTTGAGACATGCTGCTGAAAGTTAAGAGTGTTGTCGATGGTGACACCTAGATTCTTAACTTTTTGGGAGAGGGTGATGTCTGTCCCATTCAGTGATATGGAAGATGGAATTAAGTCACAGTTGAGAAGTTTTTTAGGAGTAATGAAAATCATTTCAGTTTTGTCTTGGTTTAGTTGTAATTTGCTGCAAGTCATCCAGTCTTTCACGTCGGAAATGCAGGCTTTAGTGGTTTGTACGATGTTGTTTACATTAGAGATGGGACCAGAATTGTAAATTTGATTGTCATCTGAGAAGCTATGATGTGATACAGAATGGCGGAGAATAATATTTGCGAGAGGCTGCGTGTACCAAACAAAGAGAACTGGACCCAGGACGGATCCTTGAGGAACGCCATATCTGAGGGCTGAGGGAGGTGAGGGCAAGCCATTTACAGATACAGTCTGTGTGCGGTCAGAGAGATATGACTGAAACCAGGAGAGAGCGGAGCCAGAAATTCCGTAGCAGTTGTGGAGGCGCCAAAGCAGTATCTCATGGTCTATAGTGTCGAAGGCAGCAGACAAATCCAAGAGAGAGAGAAGAGAAATGTCACCATCATCAAGGGATGTCAGAAGATCGTTCACAATTTTCAATAAAGCAGTTTCAGTGCTATGTCCTGATCTATATGCTGACTGATTGGGATATAATAAATGGTTTGATTCAAGATGTTCTAGAAGTTGGTGTAAAATAATTTTTTCAGTTACCTTGGAAAGAAAGGGGAGATTGGAGACAGGCCGGTAGTTTTTGAGAATATCTGGATCAAGAGAAGGTTTCTTTAGGAGAGGTTTGACAATAGCTGATTTGAATGAGCTTGGGAAGATGCCTGACACCAGTGAATGATTGATGACAGATGTAAAGAATGGGAGTAGAGTATCCAAACATTGTGTCAAAACAGAAGCCGGGAGGGGGTCTAATTCACTGGTTTTGATAGCAGAGTCCTTGATAGTTTTCTTCACAAAAGACTCAGAGACAGGCTGAAAGGATGTCAGTGGACAGCCAGAGAAGGTTGGTTCAGGCATTGAAAGAGGAGGGGTATTTTGCGAATCGAGACTATCACGAATGTCAAAAAGTTTCCCATTAAAGAAGTTAGAGAATGCTAGAGGAAGGTCAGCAGGTGGAACATGAGAAGGTATAGGGCTGTTTTTAGTTTTACAGAGAAGAGTGTTAGTAATGTTGAAGAGCTGTTTAAAAGTTGTGGCAGACGTAATTTTAGCATTATAGAATGAAACCTTTGCACTATGGACAAGTTTATCAAATGCTTTCTTTGCAGACTGGAAGGATTGTTTATGCACAGTTGATTTGTGTTTGATCATCCGTCTCTCAGCACGTCTTCTCTCACGCTTGGCAGCCTGGAGCTGAGGTCCAGCGGCAGCATACCAGGGTGAAGGGGGACGATGAGAGACCTTCCTTTGGGTGGTTGGAGCATGCTGATCGAGGCAATTGCGGAGGACAGCGTCAAGATCGTCGGCAGAAGTTGGCTGAGAATTGAGGAGTTGGGAATGGAGGTTGCTGTTGAACGATGGAAAGTCGATGGTTGACAGGTTTCTGGCCATGACGTAGATTTGACGTGGAGGAGGTTTTGATAGTTGAAGTTGGCTCAGGATGCAGTAGTGGTCAGAAGGGAGAGTTTGAATGACATCAGTGGACAGGAGGATATTGTCACTGTCTCTGTGTACAAGCCAGTCCAGTGTATGTCCTTTAATGTGGGTTGGAGTTTGGATGGCTTGAGTTAGGTCGAAGGTGTTGAGTAACTCGGTAGTCTTTGCAGTCAGATTGTTGGAGGGTACGTCGTAGTGGATGTTGAAGTCGCCGGTCAGAATTAAAGATCCTTTCAGATTGTTGCAGTATTCTAAGAGGTCATGAAATTGGTCAACAAAATCAGAGTCAGACAGATGGTTCTTTCTGTTTGGTGGTGGTCTATAGAGGCAGAAAATGTGGGCGCAAGATTGAGGAAAAGACAGAGTCAGTAGGAAAAGACAGAGTATGTCTGTGTTGATTCAAATTCTATGGCTCTACACAACTGTTCGTCTGTGTTGGTTAAAATTCAATGGGTTTACACAACCGTATGTCTGTATCAGCAAAAAAATTCTATGGCTTTACACAACTGTACCTCTATCATTATCATCATCATCATGTGCCATGCCACATGGCATCGGCGATCATGGCTCTCCATACAAATCTACCTTTTGTTGCTGTAAGTACATCTCCTATACTGCAAAACTGCCCAATATTTTCTCCCTGGGTCCACATAGCGTTCTTTTCTTTCCCTAGCTTTCCTGTTGTGACAAGGTGCTCAAATTTATCTTGCCTCATAAATAAATGTTGCTTGACTTTTCCTCATTTTCTTCATTGTAGTTTGTTTATTCTTTCAAGACAGTCATTTGCTTTCTTTGCTACCCATGGAACTCTAAGAACATTTTTCTTAGGAACCACATTTCAGCTGCAGCAATCTTGTTCTTTCTTTGCTTGTTGACTGTCCAGGCTTCACATCTGTACAACAGTATTTTCTATATGACACTGGAAAACTCGCATTCTGTGGCTTTAGAGAAGTGTATGTCTGTCTGAATGAAAATTCTATGACTTTAGGCAACTGTATGTATGTGTTAATTAAAATTCAGAGATTTGTATGTTCATCACATGTCAGTTATAACACACACACAGTATATTTAAATAACTGGCACACTGAGTACATTATGATAGTTTTGTTCAGTCTGTACAATTTTTCTTGTCGAGAAAATGAGGATTAGAAGAATGTATGTGATAATTGAGGGTTTGAGTTTTTAAACTGGATGTTGCCATTGACTAAATCAGAATTAGAAGATTGGAGTCAGAATTGAAGACAATTATGCATATATGACAACTTGGGTTACAGGTCTCTCGCCTAACAGGCTTGAGTTTACCCTACCTCAGCATCTTTGTGTGTATGCGCGTGTGGTGTGGTGTGTTTGTTTGTTTGTATCTGTGTATGTGTGTATGAACTAATTAATGTAAAGTGCAGTGAGTCCTTACCTATGTGTGTATGAACTAATTAATGTAAAGTGCAGTGAGTCCTTACCTATGTGTGTATGAACTAATTAATGTAAAGTGCAGTGAGTCCTTACCTATATGTGTGTATGAACTAATTAATGTAAAGTGCAGTGAGTCCTTACCTATGTGTGTATGAACTAATTAATGTAAAGTGCAGTGAGTCCTTACCTATGTGTGTATGAACTAATTAATGTAAAGTGCAGTGAGTCCTTACCTATATGTGTGTATGAACTAATTAATGTAAAGCGCAGTGAGTCCTTACCTATGTGTGTATGAACTAATTAATGTAAAGTGCAGTGAGTCCTTACCTATGTGTGTATGAACTAATTAATGTAAAGTGCAGTGAGTCCTTACCTATGTGTGTATGAACTAATTAATGTAAAGTGCAGTGAGTCCTTACCTATATGTGGGAGAATAGCGCTATGTAAATGTGATTTATTATTATTATTACATTGATTGGTGATGTGGAAAACAGGAATACACAACTGGGGAAATGGTGGGGGTTCGGGGAGTAGAAGACCCTCCCATCCCACCCTCTCCAGGATGAGGTGTGTGTGTTTACAGCAGTTTAACGGCCAAAAACACATTTCAGTGTTGTCATTGAATTTAGATCACCAAGGTACACAGACCAGATCAATCGTTAACAGTGATTTTACAGGTGTGTCAGTGTCATGTTGTTGTCAATACAAGTGTGACAGTGACAGTGTCAGGTATCTGCCTACACTGTCATGTTCTTGTTGTCATCACAGGTGTGATAGTGACAGTGTCATGATGTTATTCCTACAGGGTCTGACTACAGTGACATGTCATGTCATTATTCCTACAGGTGTCTGACTACAGTGACATGTCATGTCATTATTCCTACAGGTGTCTGACTACAGTGACATGTCATGTCATTTATTCCTACAGGTGTCTGACTACAGTGACATGTCATGTCATTTATTCCTACAGGTGCACATCAACACACCCCCAGGACGAGAGCGGGTTACGCCAGAATCTCAGAGCAGACGATTTTCAGACTCCACCGTGATTTACTCGGACCCTTACAGACCACGAGTGATCACCCCTGTGGAGAGCCAGGAGAAGCTGTCTGATTGGTGAATGCAGACACAGCTGGAAGACGTCAGGAATTCCTGTAATTTGATCGGAGGATTCCACATTTGGTTTGACCTACGCAAGCTTACCGGACAGTTGATGCAAGACAGTTTTTATTATTATTATTGTTTGTTATCATTATTATTATATTATATTATATTTATGACTGTGATTCTTGTTGATGTTTAGCCCCTGTTTGTTGTTAGAGAGAGTTGAGATTGTAGGCACTGAAGAGATTGTAGGCACTGAAGAGATTGTAGGCACTGAAGAGATTGTAGGCACTGAAGAGATTGTAGGCACTGAAGAGATTGTAGGCACTGAAGAGATTGTAGGCACTGAAGAGATTGTAGGCACTGAAGAGATTGTAGGCACTGAAGAGATTGTAGGCACTGAAGAGATTGTAGGCACTGAAGAGATTGTAGGCACTGAAGAGATTGTAGGCACTGAAGAGATTGTAGGCACTGAAGAGATTGTAGGCACTGAAGAGATTGTAGGCACTGAAGAGATTGTGGACAGTGAAGAGATTGTGGACAGTGAAGAGATTGTGGACAGTGAAGAGACCACAGGGAACGGTTAGCATGTCTTCACATATTCTTTCTGTTGGAGAAAGAGGGAAGCTATGTTAATTAAACAGACCTGATAGATCAGCAGTAGGCTACCTGACTATATCTTCGGTCACTTGAATAGAGAAATGTAAATGAGTCTTGTGTGTTCGGGTCATTTAGACAATTTATGCTGGAATACACCTGCAGCTGATCTGGGTGTTTTTGTTTGTTTTTTAGCCAGACTGACGTAACGTTATCTGTATGGGTGTTTAATGCTCCTTCTCTTGGAGCACAGTTTTCAAAACTTAATTTTCAAAAAAGCACAGTTTTTGAAAAATTACAAAAATCCTGCATCTCCCTCGCTTAATTTGGTGTGTGTTTTTTTTTGTTTTTGTTTTTTTTAACATGGAAGCCCCCACAACTTTCAGACATCACAAGTGTACTGCATCTCTTTCACTGAAACTGAACAAAGAAAAGCCACAGGTACCTGGTGGTTACTGGGCACATAGTGTGGGAAGACAAAGAAAAGCCACAGGTACCTGGTGGTTACTGGGGCACATAGTGTGGGAAGACAAAGAAAAGCCACAGGTACCTGGTGGTTACTGGGGCACATAGTGTGGGAAGACAAAGAAAAGCCACAGGTACCTGGTGGTTACTGGGCACATAGTGTGGGAAGACAAAGAAAAGCCACAGGTACCTGGTGGTTACTGGGCACATAGTGTGGGAAGACAAAGAAAAGCCACAGGTACCTGGTGGTTACTGGGCACATAGTGTGAGAAGACAGAGAAAAGCCACAGGTACCTGGTGGTTACTGGGCACATAGTGTGAGAAGACAAAGAAAAGCCACAGGTACCTGGTAGTTACTGGGCACATAGTGTGAGAAGACAGAGAAAAGCCACAGGTACCTGGTGGTTACTGGGCACATAGTGTGAGAAGACAAAGAAAAGCCACAGGCATCTGGTGGTTACTGGGCATAGTGTGGGAAGACATTTCAAAAGATAAACAGAAATGGAGGATGTTAATTTTTTTGGTATGAATTAAAAAGCTTGTCATTTTTGCGTTTTGATGGGTGCAGTAGGGTCATCAGCTTTTTTGTTGTTGTTCATTTATCCTTCTGCTTACAGGCTTAAAGTTATTTGCCGTCCTCTCAGAACTGATTGTTTTAATTTGACATACTTCAGGAAATTTCATTAGCGTATATGTTTTATGATTTGTCAAATTGTTCATTTATTTTTGTGTCTGCATCAGCTAACGAGTTGACTCTCTCTCTCTCTCTCTCTCTCTCTCTCTCTCTCTCTCTCTCTCTCTCTCTCTCTCTCTCTCTCTCTCTCTCTCTCTCTCTCTCTCTCTCTCTCTTCTGTAACTGTAGGATAAAACATGATCCAGTCTTTGTGTGTTACAATGCACTAACTGTGATATATTCCAGTATTAACACAGTCTGTTATATTGTGTTTTGCTCTTTCTGTAATAAAACTGTCAGCAAAGACAAAAGTGTTTGGAGTGTTCAACAAGGTCACTTGGCCCATACAACTATAGCAACCTCTCCCTAGCCATGTTCAACAAGGTCACTTCACCCATACAACTATAGCAACCTCTCCCTAGCCATGTTCAACAAGGTCACTTCACCCATACAACTATAGCAACCCCTCCCTAGCCATGTTCAACAAGGCCACTTGGCCCATACAACTATAGCAACCTCTCCCTAGCCATGTTCAACAAGGCCACTTGGCCCATACAACTATAGCAACCCTCCCTAGCCATGTTCAACAAGGCCACTTGGCCCATACAACTATAGCAACCTCTCCTAGCCATGTTCAACAAGGTCACTTGACCCATACAACTATAGCAACCCCTCCTTAGCCATGTTCAACAAGGTCACTTGGCCCATACAACTATAGCAACCCCTCCTTAGCCATGTTCAACAAGGCCACTTGGCCCATACAACTATAGCAACCCCTCCTTAGCCATGTTCAACAAGGTCACTTGACCCATACAACTATAGCAATCTCTCCCTAGCCATGTTCAACAAGGTCACTTGACCCATACAACTATAGCAACCCCTCCCTAGCCATGTTCAACAAGGTTACTTCACCCATACAACTATAGCAACCCCTCCCTAGCCATGTTCAACAAGGTCACTTGACCCATACAACTATAGCAACCCCTCCCTAGCCATGTTCAACAAGGTCACTTCACCCATACAACTATAGCAACCCCTCCCTAGCCATGTTCAACAAGGTCACTTGACCCATACAACTATAGCAACCCCTCCTAGCCATGTTCAACAAGGTCACTTCACCCATACAACTATAGCAACCTCTCCATAGCCATGTTCAACAAGGTCACTTGGCCCATACAACTATAGCAACCTCTCCCTAGCCATGTTCAACAAGTTCACTTGACCAATACAACTATAGCAACCCCTCCCTAGCCATGTTCAACAAGGTCACTTCACCCATACAACTATAGCAACCCCTCCCTAGCCATGTTCAACAAGGTCACTTCACCCATACAACTATAGCAACCCCTCCCTAGCCATGTTCAACAAGGTCATTTGACCCATACAACTAATGCAACCTCTCCCTAGCCATGTTCAACAAGGTCACTTGGCCCATACAACTATAGCAACCTCTCCTAGCCATGTTCAACAAGGTCACTTCACCCATACAACTATAGCAACCCCTCCGTAGCCATGTTCAACAAGGTCACTTGGCCCATACAACAATAGTAACCCCTCCCTAGCCATGTTCAACAAGGTCATTTGACCCATACAACTATAGCAACCCCTCCCTACAACAACTATAGCAACCTCTCCCTACAACAACTATAGCAACCTCTCCCTAGCCATGTTCAACAAGGTCACTTGGCCCATACAACTATAGCAACCTCTCCCTACAACAACTATAGCAACCTCTCCCTACAACAACTATAGCAACCTCTCCCTACAACAACTATAGCAACCCCTCCCTACAACAACTATAGCAACCTCTCCCTACAACAACGATAGCAACCTCTCCCTACAACAACTATAGCAACCTTTCCCTACAACAACTATAGCAACCCCTCCATACAACAGCTATAACAACCTCTCCCTACAACAACTATAACAACCCCTCCATACAACAACTATAACAACTTCTCCCTACAACTAAAACAACCCCTCCCTACAACAACTATAACAACCCCTCCCTACAAAAACTATAACCTCTCCCTACAACTACTATAGCAACCTCTCCCTACAACAACTATAACATCCCCCCCTACAACAACTATAACAACCCTTCCCTACAACAACTATAACAACACCTCCCTACAACTAAAGCAATCTCTCCCTACAACAACTACAACAACCTCTCCCTACAACAACTATAGCAACCTCTCCCTACAACAACTATAGCAACCTCTCCCTACAACTATAGCAACCCCTCCCTACGACAACTATAACAACCCTCTCTACAACAACTATAACAACCCCTCCCTACAACAACTATAACAACCCTCCCTACAACTATAGCAACCCTCCCAACAACTATAGCAACCTCTCCCTACAATTATAACAACCTCTCCGACAACATATAGCAACCTCTCCTACAACTATAGCAACCTCTCCTATAAAAACTATAGCAACCCTCCCTAAACAACTATAGCAACCCCTCCCACAACTATAGCAACCTCTCCTACAACTATAGCAACCTCTCCTAACAACTATAGCACCTTCCTACAACAACTATAACAACCTCTCCTACAACAACTATAACAACCTCTCCCTACAACTATAACAACCTCTCCCTACAACAACTATACAACTCTCCTCAACTATAACAACTCCCTACAACAACTATAACCCCTCCTACAACAACTATAACAACCTCTCCCTACAACTATAACCTCTCCTAAACAATATACAACCTCTCCCTACAACTATAGCAACCTCTCCCTACAACAACTATAGCAACCCCTCCCTACAACAACTATAGCAACCCTCCCTACAACTATAGCAACCTCTCCCTACAACTACTATAGCAACCTCTCCTACAACTATACAACCCTCCCTACAACAACTATACAACCCCTCCCTACACAACTATAGCAACCCTCCTCACTACAACTATATGCAACCTCTCCCTACAACTATAGCAACCTCCCTACAACTAAGCAACCTCTCCCTACAACTATAGCAACCTCTCCCTACAACTATAGCAACCTCTCTCCTACAACTAACATAGCAACCCTCCCTACAACTATAGCAACCTCCCCTAGCATGTTCACCAAGGTCACTTGACCCACAACTATAGCAACCCTCCCTAGCATGTTAACAAGTCACTTGACCCATACAACTATAGCAAACCTCCTACAACAACATAGCAACCTCTCCCTAGCATGTCAACAACGTCACTTGACCAACAACTATAGCAACCCTCTTACAACATATAGCAACCCTCCTACAAAACTATAGAAACCTCCCTCCATGTTCCCAGGTCATTGACCAAACAACTATAGCAACCCTCCCTACATCAACAATACTGACCCTCACATACAACCTCCCTAGCATTTAACAACATTCCCAACAACTATAACAACCTCCTACAACACTATACAACCTCCTACAAACAAACCCTCCCTCCACAAAACCCTCCTTCAACAACTAACAACCCTCCCATACAACAACTATAACAACCTTCCTACAACAACTATAACAACATCTCAACAACTATAACAACCTCTCCTACAACAACTATAACAACCCTCCCTACAACAACTATAAAACCCTCCTCAACAACTATAACAACCTCTCCCTAATTACAACCTCACAACAACTATACAACCCCCCTACAAAACTATAACAACCTCCCTACAAAATAACACTACAACTATACAACCCTCCCTACACAACTATAACAACCCCTACCTAACAACAACAATATACAACCCTCCCTACACAACTATACACCTCCTACAAACTATACAACCTTCCTACACAACTAAAAACCTCCCTAAACAACTATACAACCCTCCCTACCACTAAACAACCTCCCAAACAACTATACAACCTCTCCCTACAACAACTATACAACCCTCCTACAACAACTATAACAACCTCCTACACAACTATAACAACCCTCCCTCAACAACTAAAACCCTCCTACAACAACTAACAACCCTCCCTACAACTATAACAACCCCTCCCTACAACTAAACAATCCCTACAACTATAACAACCCTCTCCTACAACAACTATAACAACCTCTCCCTACAAACAACTATAACAACCTCTCCTACAACAACTATACAACCCTCCTACAACAACTATAGCAACCCTCCCTACAACAACTATAACAACCCCTCCCTACAACAACTATAACAACTCTCCCTACAACAACTATAACAACCCCTCCCTACAACAACTATAACAACCCTCCCTACAACAACTATAAACCCTCCTAAAAACTATAGCAACCTCCTCTACAACAACTTAACAACATCCCTACAACAACTATACAACCCTCCCTACAACTATAGACAACCCCTCCTACAACAACTATACAACCCTCCATACAACAACTATAACAACCCTCCTACAACATATAACAACCTCCTCCTAAAACAACTATAACAACCTCCCTACAACACTATAACAACCCTTCCTACAACAACTATAACAACCTCCCCTACAACAACTATAACAACCTCCTACAACTATACAACCCTCCACTATAAACAACCTCTCCCTACAACTATACAACCTCTCCCTACATCAACATAACAACCCTCCTACAACAACTATAGCAACCCCCCTACAACAACTATACAACCTCCACTTACAAACCAACTATACAACCCTCCTACAACACATCTACAATAAACACCCTCCTACAACAACTATACAACCCTCCCTCAAACTTAACAACCTCATAACAAACCCTCTCCCTACACAACTATAACAACCCTCCCTACAACAACTATAGCAACCTCTCCCTACAACAACTATACAACCCCTCCCTACAACAACTATAACAACCCTCTCCCTACAACAACTATAACAACCTCTCCTACAACAAACTATAACAACCCCTCCCTACAACAACTATAACACCTCTCCCTACAACAACTATAACAACCTCTCCCTACAACAACTATACAACCCTCCCTACAACAACTATAAACCTCCTCAACAACATACAACCCTCCTACAACAACTATAACAACCTCCTACCTTAACAAACAACTATACAACCTCCCTACAACAACTATAACAACCCTCCCTACAAAAACTATAGCAACCCTCCTACAACAACACTTTACAAACACCCTCCCTACAACAACTATAACAACCCCCTCCCTACAACAACTATAACAACCTCCCTACAACAACTATAACAACCTCTCCCTACAAACTATAACAACCTCTCCTACAACAACTATAACAACCCCTCCTACAACAACTATAGCAACCTCTCCCTAAAAAAAAAAAAAAAAAAAAAAAAAAAAAAAAAAAAAAAAAAAAAAAAAAAAAAAAAAAAAAAAAAAAAAAAAAAAAAAAAAAAAAAAAAAAAAAAAAAAAAAAAAAAAAAAAAAAAAAAAAAAAAAAAAAAAAAAAAAAAAAAAAAAAAAAAAAAAAAAAAAAAAAAAAAAAAAAAAAAAAAAAAAAAAAAAAAAAAAAAAAAAAAAAAAAAAAAAAAAAAAAAAAAAAAAAAAAAAAAAAAAAAAAAAAAAAAAAAAAAAAAAAAAAAAAAAAAAAAAAAAAAAAAAAAAAAAAAAAAAAAAAAAAAAAAAAAAAAAAAAAAAAAAAAAAAAAAAAAAAAAAAAAAAAAAAAAAAAAAAAAAAAAAAAAAAAAAAAAAAAAAAAAAAAAAAAAAAAAAAAAAAAAAAAAAAAAAAAAAAAAAAAAAAAAAAAAAAAAAAAAAAAAAAAAAAAAAAAAAAAAAATTTTTTTTTTTTTTTTTTTTTTTTTTTTTTTTTTTTTTTTTTTTTTTTTTTTTTTTTTTTTTTTTTTTTTTTTTTTTTTTTTTTTTTTTTTTTTTTTTTTTTTTTTTTTTTTTTTTTTTTTTTTTTTTTTTTTTTTTTTTTTTTTTTTTTTTTTTTTTTTTTTTTTTTTTTTTTTTTTTTTTTTTTTTTTTTTTTTTTTTTTTTTTTTTTTTTTTTTTTTTTTTTTTTTTTTTTTTTTTTTTTTAACAATCTCCCTACAACAACTATAACAACCCTCCCTACAACAACTATAGCAACCCTCCTACAACAACTTAACAACAACTATAACAACCCTCCCTACAACAAATATAAGCAACCCCTCCCTACAACAACTATAGCAACCTCTCCCTACAACAACTATAGAAACCCCTCCCTACAACAACTATAACAACCTCTCCCTACAACAACTATAGCAACCTCTCCCTAGCCATGTTCACCAAGGTCACTTGACTCATACAACTATAGCAACCTCTCCCTAGCCATGTTCAACAAGGTCACTTGACCCATACAACTATAGCAACCCTCCCTAGCCATGTTCAATAAGGTCACTTGACCCATACAACTATAGCAACCTCTCCCTAGCCATGTTCAACAAGGTCACTTGACCCATACAACTATAGCAACCTCTCCCTACAACAACTATAGCAACCTCTCCCTACAACAACTATAGCAACCTCTCTCTACAACAACTATAGCAACCCTCCCTAGCCATGTTCAACAAGGTCACTTGACCCATACAACTATAGCAACCTCTCCCTACAACAACTATAGCAACCCCTCCCTAGCCATGTTCAACAAGGTCACTTGACCCATACAACTATAGCAACCCCTCCCTACAACAACTATAGCAACCTCTCCCTAGCCATGTTCAACAAGGTCACTTGACCCATACAACTATAGCAACCTCTCCCTAGCCATGTCCAACAAGGTCACTTGACCCATACAACTATAGCAACCTCTCCCTAGCCATGTTCACCAAGGCCACTTGACCCATACAACTATAGCAACCTCTCCCTAGCCATGTCCAACAAGGTCACTTGACCCATACAACTATAGCAACCTCTCCCTAGCCATGTTCACCAAGGCCACTTGACCCATACAACTATAGCAACCTCTCCCTAGCCATGTCTAGGCTTGAAGACAGGAAGAACAGGCCCATTCAAACATTACAACTTAATTTAACATTGAAATCACATATCACCATTAGAGCCATGACATGAAGGGATGAAAAAAAACGACCTATGAGACAGAAAAGTAAGAGACCGTACAAGCAGAGAGTACTCACGCCAGCCTGCAGGTTGGTCAAGCTACGCACAAGGGCACAGTGACTAACCATCAGTCAAGTACACTTACACTATTGGAGCAAAATTTCAGGGGTGGTAATTTGCATGTCTGATAAACAGTAAGGAGATGTTGACCATTAAGTAAGTTGGGTCAGATGATCATTACATCACTGGATCAGTGCCGTTTACATCTCACCAATGTCCACACTGACTTGCTGTCTTCATCAAACAGCTGACAGAAACTGGCTGTACTCGGCCACAATGTCCACATGATGTCTCCCTCAAACATCTAACAGATCATGACTGTGATGTACACAACCACAATGTCCACATGATGTCTCCCTCAAACATCTAACAGATCATGACTGTGATGTACACAACCACAATGTCCACATCATGTCTCCCTCAAACATCTAACAGATCATGACTGTGATGTACACAGCCACAATGTCCACATGATGTCTCCCTCAAACATCTAACTGATCATGACTGTGATGTACACAACCACAATGTCCACATGATGTCTCCCTCCAACATCTAACTGATCATGACTGTGATGTACACAACCACAATGTCCACATGATGTCTCCCTCCAACATCTAACTGATCATGACTGTGATGTACACAACCACAATGTCCACATGATGTCTCTCCTCCAACATCTAACAGATCATGACTGTGATGTACACAACCACAATGTCCACATGATGTCTCCCTCAAACATCTAACAGATCATGACTGTGATGTACACAACCACAATGTCCACATGATGTCTCCCTCAAACATCTAACAGATCATGACTGTGATGTACACAACCACAATGTCCACATGATGTCTCCCTCAAACATCTAACAGATCATGACTGTGATGTACACAACCACAATGTCCACATGATGTCTCCCTCAAACATCTAACAGATCATGACTGTGATGTACACAACCACAATGTCCACATGATGTCTCCCTCAAACATCTAACAGATCATGACTGTGATGTACACAACCACAATGTCCACATGATGTCTCCCTCAAACATCTAACAGATCATGACTGTGATGTACACAACCACAATGTCCACATGATGTCTCCCTCAAACATCTAACAGATCATGACTGTGATGTACACAACCACAATGTCCACATGATGTCTCCCTCAAACATCTAACAGATCATGACTGTGATGTACACAACCACAATGTCCACATGATGTCTCCCTCAAACATCTAACAGATCATGACTGTGATGTACACAACCACAATGTCCACATGATGTCTCCCTCAAACATCTAACAGATCATGACTGTGATGTACACAACCACAATGTCCACATGATGTCTCCCTCAAACATCTAACAGATCATGACTGTGATGTACACAACCACAATGTCCACATGATGTCTCCCTCAAACATCTAACAGATCATGACTGTGATGTACACAACCACAATGTCCACATGATGTCTCCCTCAAACATCTAACAGATCATGACTGTGATGTACACAACCACAATGTCCACATGATGTCTCCCTCAAACATCTAACAGATCATGACTGTGATGTACACAGCCACAATGTCCACATGATGTCTCCCTCAAACATCTAACTGATCATGACTGTGATGTACACAGCCACAATGTCCACATGATGTCTCCCTCAAACATCTAACAGATCATGACTGTGATGTACACAGCCACAATGTCCACATGATGTCTCCCTCAAACATCTAACAGATCATGACTGTGATGTACACAACCACAATGTCCACATGATGTCTCCCTCAAACATCTAACAGATCATGACTGTGATGTACACAACCACAATGTCCACATGATGTCTCCCTCAAACATCTAACAGATCATGACTGTGATGTACACAACCACAATGTCCACATGTCTCCCTCAAACATCTAACGATCATGACTGTGATGTACACAACCACAATGTCCACATGATGTCTCCCTCAAACATCTAACAGATCATGACTGTGATGTACACAACCACAATGTCCACATGATGTCTCCCTCAAACATCTAACAGATCATGACTGTGATGTACACAACCACAATGTCCACATGATGTCTCCCTCAAACATCTAACAGATCATGACTGTGATGTACACAACCACAATGTCCACATGATGTCTCCCTCAAACATCTAACAGATCATGACTGTGATGTACACAACCACAATGTCCACATGATGTCTCCCTCAAACATCTAACAGATCATGACTGTGATGTACACAACCACAATGTCCACATGATGTCTCCCTCAAACATCTAACAGATCATGACTGTGATGTACACAACCACAATGTCCACATGATGTCTCCCTCAAACATCTAACAGATCATGACTGTGATGTACACAGCCACAATGTCCACATGATGTCTCCCTCAAACATCTAACAGATCATGACTGTGATGTACACACCACAATGTCCACATGATGTCTCCCTCAAACATCTAACGATCATGACTGTGATGTACACAACCACAATGTCCACATGATGTCTCCCTCAAACATCTAACAGATCATGACTGTGATGTACACAACCACAATGTCCACATGATGTCTCCCTCAAACATCTAACTGATCATGACTGTGATGTACACAACCACAATGTCCACATGATGTCTCCCTCAAACATCTAACAGATCATGACTGTGATGTACACAACCACAATGTCCACATGATGTCTCCCTCAAACATCTAACAGATCATGACTGTGATGTACACAACCACAATGTCCACATGATGTCTCCCTCAAACATCTAACTGATCATGACTGTGATGTACACAACCACAATGTCCACATGATGTCTCCCTCAAACATCTAACTGATCATGACTGTGATGTACACAACCACAATGTCCACATGATGTCTCCCTCAAACATCTAACAGATCATGACTGTGATGTACACAACCACAATGTCCACATGATGTCTCCCTCAAACATCTAACAGATCATGACTGTGATGTACACAACCACAATGTCCACATGATGTCTCCCTCAAACATCTAACAGATCATGACTGTGATGTACACAACCACAATGTCCACATGATGTCTCCCTCAAACATCTAACAGATCATGACTGTGATGTACACAACCACAATGTCCACATGATGTGTCCCTCAAACATCTAACAGATCATGACTGTGATGTACACAACCACAATGTCCACATGATGTGTCCCTCAAACATCTAACAGATCATGACTGTGATGTACACAACCACAATGTCCACATGATGTCTCCCTCAAACATCTAACAGATCATGACTGTGATGTACACAACCACAATGTCCACATGATGTCTCCCTCAAACATCTAACAGATCATGACTGTGATGTACTCAGCCACAATGTCCACATGATGTCTCCCTAAAACATCTAACAGATCATGACTGTGATGTACACAACCACAATGTCCACATGATGTCTCCCTCAAACATCTAACAGATCATGACTGTGATGTACACAACCACAATGTCCACATCATGTCTCCCTCAAACATCTAACAGATCATGACTGTGATGTACACAACCACAATGTCCACATCATGTCTCCCTCAAACATCTAACAGATCATGACTGTGATGTACACAACCACAATGTCCACATGATGTCTCCCTCAAACATCTAACAGATCATGACTGTGATGTACACAACCACAATGTCCACATGATGTCTCCCTCAAACATCTAACAATCATGACTGTGATGTACACAGCCACAATGTCCACATGATGTCTCCCTCAAACATCTAACAGATCATGACTGTGATGTACACAACCACAATGTCCACATGATGTCTCCCTCAAACATCTAACAGATCATGACTGTGATGTACACAACCACAATGTCCACATGATGTCTCCCTCAAACATCTAACAGATCATGACTGTGATGTACACAACCACAATGTCCATATGATGTCTCCCTCAAACATCTAACAGATCATGACTGTGATGTACACAACCACAATGTCCACATGATGTCTCCCTCAAACATCTAACAGATCATGACTGTGATGTACACAACCACAATGTCCACATGATGTCTCCCTCAAACATCTAACAGATCATGACTGTGATGTACACAACCACAATGTCCACATGATGTCTCCCTCAAACATCTAACAGATCATGACTGTGATGTACACAACCACAATGTCCACATGATGTCTCCCTCAAACATCTAACAGATCATGACTGTGATGTACACAACCACAATGTCCACATGATGTCTCCCTCAAACATCTAACAGATCATGACTGTGATGTACACAACCACAATGTCCACATGATGTCTCCCTCAAACATCTAACAGATCATGACTGTGATGTACACAACCACAATGTCCACATGATGTCTCCCTCAAACATCTAACAGATCATGACTGTGATGTACACAACCACAATGTCCACATGATGTCTCCCTCAAACATCTAACAGATCATGACTGTGATGTACACAACCACAATGTCCACATGATGTGTCCCTCAAACATCTAACAGATCATGACTGTGATGTACACAACCACAATGTCCACATGATGTGTCCCTCAAACATCTAACAGATCATGACTGTGATGTACTCAGCCACAATGTCCACATGATGTCTCCCTCCAACATCTAACAGATCATGACTGTGATGTACACAACCACAATGTCCACATGATGTCTCCCTCAAACATCTAACAGATCATGACTGTGATGTACACAACCACAATGTCCACATGATGTCTCCCTCAAACATCTAACAGATCATGACTGTGATGTACACAACCACAATGTCCACATGATGTCTCCCTCAAACATCTAACTGATCATGACTGTGATGTACACAACCACAATGTCCACATGATGTCTCCCTCAAACATCTAACTGATCATGACTGTGATGTACACAACCACAATGTCCACATGATGTCTCCCTCAAACATCTAACTGATCATGACTGTGATGTACACAACCACAATGTCCACATGATGTCTCCCTCAAACATCTAACAGATCATGACTGTGATGTACACAACCACAATGTCCACATGATGTCTCCCTCAAACATCTAACAGATCATGACTGTGATGTACACAACCACAATGTCCACATGATGTCTCCCTCAAACATCTAACAGATCATGACTGTGATGTACACAACCACAATGTCCACATGATGTCTCCCTCAAACATCTAACAGATCATGACTGTGATGTACACAACCACAATGTCCACATGATGTCTCCCTCAAACATCTAACTGATCATGACTGTGATGTACACAACCACAATGTCCACATGATGTCTCCCTCAAACATCTAACAGATCATGACTGTGATGTACACAACCACAATGTCCACATGATGTCTCCCTCAAACATCTAACTGATCATGACTGTGATGTACACAACCACAATGGCCACATGATGTCTCCCTCAAACATCTAACAGATCATGACTGTGATGTACACAACCACAATGTCCACATGATGTCTCCCTCAAACATCTAACAGATCATGACTGTGATGTACACAACCACAATGTCCACATGATGTCTCCCTCAAACATCTAACTGATCATGACTGTGATGTACACAACCACAATGTCCACATGATGTCTCCCTCAAACATCTAACTGATCATGACTGTGATGTACACAACCACAATGTCCACATGATGTCTCCCTCAAACATCTAACTGATCATGACTGTGATGTACACAACCACAATGTCCACATGATGTCTCCCTCAAACATCTAACAGATCATGACTGTGATGTACACAACCACAATGTCCACATGATGTCTCCCTCAAACATCTAACAGATCATGACTGTGATGTACACAACCACAATGTCCATATGGACTTGCTGTCTCTCTCCAACATCTAACAGATCATGACTGTGATGTACACAACCACAATGTCCATATGGACTTGCTGTCTCTCTCCAATAGCTGTCAGATCCCGGACTAGGGATATGCACACTCACACACAGTCCATCGACAGTCATTACTTGTTTTGTGTTTTGTTTTTGTTGTTTGTTCTTCTGTGTTTTCCTTTTCAGGACATTCAGGTTCACTCGAGCTTTGCGGTCCTCATCTGATACCCGTCTCTATAGTATCCCCATAGTCCGCACTAAAAGGTTTGGGCAGCGTTCTTTTTCCTATCAAGCTTCAACCATCTGGAATCAGTTACCTCGCTCTCTTAGATACTCACCCTCTCTGTCCACATTCAAACGCTCCCTCAAAACTTACCTGTTTCCCAAAACTGGTAATCTCTGCCCCCTTCCCCCCATGTAATGTAATGGTGACATTATAGTGTCTTAGTGTCAATGTGTCATTGTATTTGCATGTCATGCTGTGTGTGTGTTTGTGTGTGTGTGTGTGTGTTTGTGTGTGTGTGGGTGCTTCTGTGGGTGTGTGTGCTTGTGATTCTGGTTATATGTTTTGCCATTGTAAACGCCTAGGGCATTAATTTGATTAGGCGTACTAAATGTTCATAATAATAATAATAATAATAATAATTCACACACACACACACAACACACACACACACACACACACGCACACACACACACGCACACACACACACACACACACACACACACACACACACACACACACACACACACACACACACATATATGGATGGGGGGTTGGAAGACCGCTCAGGGGCCAAGCCATGGGGAGAGGCTGGTGAACCGCGCCAATGCTCAGCATCAAAATAGTGAAATCAGACTACCAAACCTGCCTACAGTGCCGAGCATGGAGGGGCAAGGGAGATAAATCAATACGCTTCCAGCAAGCTTGGCCGTTTAATCTGTCAACAGAAGTTTTCACTTTGAAGTAGGATATATACAGACACAACAACAAACAGAAAAAACGCGTGATTGTGACCAACAATGGTGAAAGAGAACAGAACTTAGCTGAGTGCTAACAAGTGCAGGAACGAAATGCTTGCTGAGTGCATGTGCGTTTTTTGTTTTGTTTTGTGTGAGTATGAGATCTCTTCTTTTGTGTGTGTTTTGTTTTGTGTGAGTATGAGATCTCTTCTTTTGTGTGTTTTTTGTTTTGTGTGAGTATGAGATCTCTTCTTTTGTGTGTTTTGTTTTGTGTGAGTATGAGATCTCTTCTTTTGTGTGTTTTTGTTTTGTGTGAGTATGAGATCTCTTCTTTTGTGTGTTTTGTTTTGTGTGAGTATGAGATCTCTTCTTTTGTGTGTTTTGTTTTGTGTGAGTATGAGATCTCTTCTTTTGTGTGTTTTGTTTTGTGTGAGTATGAGATCTCTTCTTTTGTTTGTGTTTTGTTTTGTGTGATATGAGATCTCTTCTTTTGTGTGTGTTTTGTTTTGTGTGATATGAGATCTCTTCTTTTGTGTGTGTTTTGTTTTGTGTGATATGAGATCTCTTCTTTTGTGTGTGTTTTGTTTTGTGTGATATGAGATCTCTTCTTTTGTGTGTGTTTTGTTTTGTGTGAGTATGAGATCTCTTCTTTTGTGTGTTTTGTTTTGTGTGAGTATGAGATCTCTTCTTTTGTTTGTGTTTTGTTTTGTGTGAGTATGAGATCTCTTCTTTTGTGTGTGTTTTGTTTTGTGTGAGTATGAGATCTCTTCTTTTGTTTTGTGTGAGTATGAGATCTCTTCTTTTGTGTGTTTTGTTTTGTGTGAGTATGAGATCTCTTCTTTTGTTTGTGTTTTGTTTTGTGTGAGTATGAGATCTCTTTTTTGGTGTGTTTTGTTTTTGTCAACACCTCGTTAACCCTTTGATTCCTGCACTCTGTCCACTAGCATCCTGCAATGTCAACCATTCTAGCAAAGCAAAAACTTAACCTTTTGATTCCCAGCTTCCTGCAGGATAGGGTGAGGGAGTCAAAGGGTTAAATTTTTGCAGTTGGTGGATATGGTGCTAGAGTCGAAGGGTTAATTGGTTCAACTGCATAAGTTTTGCCATAAAACTGAAAAAGATTCCTTTGACTACTGCAAGCTCTTGCAAGGGGTAAACAAGTCAGTGGATATACTACTGTAGCTCTGACCGAGTGCCAAGGACTTCATATCGTCATGTCTGCAAGACCTGGTGACACTTGTCTGATCTGACACACATATGTCCACTCAACTTCTTACAATGTCAATCTGATGCCTAGAGCTTTTTGTTCCACATGTGCATGCTTGCACAATTACACACACATAACAACCTTTCAATGTACATGTATGTTTGCACACCTCCACACACAACAACAACTTTTAATCCACATGTTCATGTTTGCATAATTCCACACGCACAATGACCTTTTTAATCCATATGTACATGTTGGTACAATTCCGCGTGCACACACACTGACAGAAAGGCAGGAGACAGGGGGCAGCTAGTATTCTTACATTTATTCAGTCTGTTATCACAATCATGCCAACATGTCAACAGTCTATACACACAAGTAACTCAACACTATACAATGTCAGGGAAAAATACACAACATATATCTTCTTTCTTCAAAAAATAAATGGAACCATTTCTGACAGAAAAAAATGCTGCCAAACAACTCTGAGAACAAAGTACAATACAGCGATGACACATTGATGCACAAAATTGATCTCCGTCCATTGACTAAGCATTTTCAATAGGGACAATACTAAAAGTACAATGATCAATCGACCCAAGTGATGGAAAACAAGGAGTGAAGGTGAGGGCAAGAAATTCTGATCATCAAGTTATGAAGAGACAAGTAATGATACCATGACAAATATATGAATATCTAAACAGCACATAGATCTAGCTATTCGTACCAACAGACCAAACAAGCCAACCAGGACAGCTGTCAGTGTCACACTGAATGCTCTTTATACTCTTTCTCTCCCTTCTCTCTTCCACAGTGTGTCCTCACTAATGTTGACCACTCAGCCTACCTATTTTACAAATAATAATGAAGACTCAAACATGAGGGATGAAATAATCAAGTTGATTTGAAATTCCAGCTAACTTGATGACTCCCCATCCTCCCTTGCCAGAAAAGAATTCTTCATTTAAACAAAGAGGACCACTGTTTGACCATAGTTGTGTATTAAATCACCAACACCAGAACACCTGAAGCAGGCAACATACTGCAGTAATGACTTAACATCTTGTAGTGTGCATGTATTGTAGTCTTCACCAAGTGTGACAGAGAAAGCCAGGCAACACAGAGACTTAAGAAATAAAAAATACAATGCCCATGGAAGTATTTCTAAAAAGTGAAAGAAGTCAAAGAATAAAAATCATATACAAAGAGGTAAGCAGAAGATAACAATTGTTTCATATATTGATTGGAAAAATGGTAGTAATGGGGGAAAAAAGAGGGGGGAAGGAAGAAATTGTTAAAAATCTAAATGTTAAACATGGTAACACAAAATCAGTACAGAGACCCACTAGATAGTTAATAGTTAAATATGAAATATTAAGTGACCCAATACAAGACACTGATACATCATGCAACCGTTGTTCTCTTCACAGAAATCAGGGGGAGGGGGAGGGGGACTGTGGAAGGGAAAGAACTGCTACTGACCACAGCACACAAAGGAGCAGATAATCAGTACAGTTTGCAATCATCTTTTTCCCTTCCCTTGTTTTTTTGTGTTTTTTTTCTCCTCTTTTTCCCTTCAGTATTTCAAAATGGCTATTACTACACATGTTTTCAGTAACAGTGATAGGTCCAAACCACACATCTGTCCCATTTTGTTAAGTCAGTCACGCCCCATTCTCTGAACTGCTGTCTTTCTGTCGCACTGAATCCCGTTGTCTGGTAATTTCTCTTCAAGACTTTCAGTCTGTTAACTTTCCACTGATCAGGACAGTCAACGTCATCATTCACTCAGGTAAAATAACAAACTTGCTCCGTTATGTCTTCAATCTACTCAAAGTTATTTATTCAAGAAGAAAATGTTGACGACGACTGAAATACAGCTGTACTACTAAATAAGAGGACACACTGTACAGACCAACTTCATCTGGTGATTTCGCTTCTTTCAGGCTGTTAGATTTATGCAAATGAGGTTTTCAGCCGATAATAGTTGACACACAACACACACACACACACACACACCATGACCGTTGTACTATTCAGAACTGTGTCTGCACATCATGAATGGTATCCAGAACACAATACCCAACACACCATGTTCATGACCACTGACAATGGGGATGAACACAAACCAATACAGAGTGTCATCACTACAAGTAGATAACTCAATAAATACAAACAGTATTTATGAATGTACAGTGAACAAATACATGAAATGGAAATCAATACAAGCACTGACAACACACAGCAAAGAACAGAATCCAAATGACTACATACTGTGACAGCACAGCCATGTGACCAACACAGTTCATTTTCAACCCCCACCAAGACAGCCCTGTACACCCTAACAGGCTGCTACACAACACACACATTACACAACACACACATTACACAAACATACACACCCCACGCACTCTGTGTGACGCACACACACAACATACTCTATAAACAAAAAAACCCCATTCTATTGGAGAGCCCAGCGAATGCCTACACTACACCAAAAACAACCAACAAATCAATTGCATCGAGGAAACTTGTGCGTCTGGCCTTACATACTCGCTTTTCAGAGAGATGGAAACAGAAATGATAGAACAGAAAATTCAGTTGTTTTTTTCAGCAAGACTCACCCTGAACCCGAAGACACGACAATGACAACACTAATATAATACAATTTGTTTTCAAATGATAATAACTGGTAGGCCCTACTGGTCGGTAGATTTCCAATACATTACATACAACTAAGGTTTCCTCCACCAGCCATAAGTGTTGTTTTCACATGATGCTACATATTTCAAGACATCAAAATAGTATCTTACTGCTCTTATCAGTCTTCAGTTTTCCTACACTTTTCATATTGTTCTCCAAAATGTTAAGAGTATGGGATCAGGAATTACAACTTCTTGTCCAAGGGAGGAAAAAGGTGTCATGTTGTGCAATTTCTTACTGCATCATCTGTTGTGATGTTGCTTCCATGATTACAAAACTAAATGGGAGGGAAAGTTGCAAGCGCCAGTTTCAGTTTGGACAACAGTAACCTATCCATACTAAACTGTTGGTACTACTTATTACCAGTGATGAGGCCATTTTGCTGCTACAACCTATAGAGGGGTTTGTTCATCCTATACTACTCTCTGCCATAAAGTTTTCTTTACAAAGTTGGAAAGAAGTCAGAAATACCACATGGCATTCTACAAGAAGTCAGAAATACCACAAGGCATTCTACAAGAAGTCAGAAATACCACAAGGTTTTCTACAAGAAGTCAGAAATACCACACGGCATTCTACAAGAAGTCAGAAATACCACATGGCATTCTACAAGAACTCAGAAGTACCACAAGGTTTTCTACACAGTCAAAAATACCACAAGGTTTTCTACAAGAAGTCAGAAATAGCACAAGGCATTCTATATGAAGTCGAAATACCACATGGCATCTACATGCAGTCAGAAATAGCACAAGTTTTCTACAAGACGTCAATACTATCACAAGGTTTTCTACATGAGATCAATACTACCACAAGGTATTTATAACTATATAGTTTCAATTATCATACTCATAACTCAGCTGGAGTATACTTTGTTAGGATGCAGGTCTACATTTGCAAACTGATAATCAGCCATCTTATTAAACTCACCACAGTCCCTACACTTTGATGGTGGTCAACATTGGCAAACTGATAATCAGCCATCTTATTAAACTCACCACAGTCCCTACACTTTGATGGTGGTCAACATTGGCAAACTGATAATCAGCCATCTTATTAAACTCACCACAGTCCCTACACTTTGATGGTGGTCAACATTGGCAAACTGATAATCAGCCATCTTATTAAACTCACCACAGTCCCTACACTTTGATGGTGGTCAACATTGGCAAACTGATAATCAGCCATCTTATTAAACTCACCACACTGTCCTACACTTTGATGGTGGTCAACATTGGCAAACTGATAATCAGCCATCTTATTAAACTCACCACACTGCCCTACACTTTGATGGTGGTCAACATTGGCAAACTGATAATCAGCCATCTTAATAAACTCACCACAGTCCCTACACTTTGATGGTGGTCAACATTTGCAAACTGATAATCAGCCATCTTATTAAACTCACCACACTGTCCCTACACTTTGATGATGATGAGAGCTCAAGCCCAGTCATGCATATCTCAAGTGTATTTTATCATTTGTAGATGAGATGTGCATTTCCTTGTAAAAACTTTAAAACACGTTGAAAGTGCCATTTCCATCTCTGTGTGTACATGATGTACATGTACAATTGAAAGACACATGCGTATACAATATTCATGAGCTTGTTCCATTTCCTTCTTCGTGTGGTGCACAGGATAACAGGATAAAGAAGTCTAAGGGTTAACACCTGATGTACTGTTTAGGAAACTGGTGGACAGGGTAAGGAAGTCTAAGAGTTAACTCTTTGGAGACACACCCTAAAATGTATGCTGAAACTCGAGAGACGCACAGTTTTTGGTACTTTTTAAAAAAAATTATGGAGAATATCCAACGACAATAAACCTATCCTGTTATATATATATATGTTTTAAAAGGTCAGTGGTTAAACTCTGTTATCAGTATAATCTCCCTTATTATAGTATACGCGTAGTCTTGGTTAAAAAAATCCCTAACATCTCCGTAGCTATAGCTGCGGAGCGTCGCCATCGAATTAACTTAACACCTAATGTACTATTTAGGAAACTGGTGGACAG
Organism: Monoplex corrugatus; assembly: GCA_030674185.1. Classification (NCBI taxonomy): domain Eukaryota; kingdom Metazoa; phylum Mollusca; class Gastropoda; order Littorinimorpha; family Ranellidae; genus Monoplex; species Monoplex corrugatus. Next base: position 1,677,066 of record JAPXFY010000032.1, on the reverse strand, counting down.
GGTAAGGAAGTTTAAGGGTTAAGACTCTACGTACTGAGCAGGAAACTGGTGGACAGACTGATCAGGTCAAAGGGTTAAAACCTCTGTAAGAGAAGCTGGTGGAGTCAAAGGGTTAAACCTATGTACTGTGCAAGAAGCTGGTGGAGTCTAAGAGTTAAAACCTGATGTACTGTGCAAGAAGCTGGTGGGGTCAAAGGGTTAAACCTATGCACTGTGCAAGAAGCTGGTGGAGTCAAAGGGTTCAACCTATGTACTGTGCAAGAAGCTGGTGGAGTCGAAGGGTTAAAACCTGATGTACTGTGCAAGAAGCTGGTGGGGTCAAAGGGTTAAACCTATGCACTGTGCAAGAAGCTGGTGGAGTCAAAGGGTTAACACCCGATGTACTGTGCTGAAAGCAGGTGGAGTCAAAAGGTTTCACTCAGATCAGACTCACAAACCAAAGAGAGGGAACAGAAGGAGGGCAGACAAAAGGAATGAGACAGATTTTTACCATCGTCCTTTCAATCTTTTTATTTTCTAATGCTTCGCTGCTTACTGCCTAAGGATGAATTTTTACACTTTCAACTGGAAGCGTAATCAAAAAGTTAAGCATGACGCAGCTCAACAATGCACCAAGTTACGAACTTAAGCAAGCCAACGATGGTAACGGAACTTTGTTTTCCTTTGAGAGGTGAGAATAAACATCATCTTTACGACCATTATATTTTTGTTATTATTATATTTTCATTCTAAAACTAACAACCATGAACAAAAACAAAAGCCCCCCCCCCCCCCCCCCCCACTTTAATAAAAAAAAAAGAGCCCAAGACAACATGTGAACTAGTCCCGATGGATGAGTGAGTATGATCATTATGTCAAACTGGATAATGAGGAAACATGGTGACAGTTGGCTACACATTTCATGTCACAATAAACCAATAATCATGGCGATGTGTGGACACAATATGAGAAGGAAACCTTGTGACAGTATGGTCAGCAAGTGATGTACATGATGAAGTAGAGCAGGACAGTGATGTACATGATGAAGTAGAGCAGGACAGTGATGTACATGATGAAGTAGAGCAGGACAGTGATGTACATGATGAAGTAGAGCAGGACAGTGATGTACATGATGAAGTAGAGCAGGACAGTGATGTACATGATGAAGTAGAGCAGGACAGTGATGTACATGATGAGTAGAGCAGGACAGTGAGTGTACATGATGTAAAATAGGCAGGACAGTGATGTACATGATGAAGTAGAGCAGGACAGTGATGTACATGATGAAGTAGAGCAGGACAGTGATGTAAGATAGAAGTGAGTAAGAGAGGCAGCAGATGTACATGATGAAGTAGAGCAGGACAGTGATGTACATGAGAAGTAGAGAGAGTGGAGAATGATGATGAAGTAGAGCAGTGATGTAATGAAGTAGAGGACAGTGATGTACATGAAGTAGAGCAGGACAGTGATGTAATGATGAAGTAGAGAGGAAGTGATGTAATGAAGTAGAGCAGAAGAGTACATGTAAGTAGAGGGACAGTGATGTAATGAAGTAGAGCAGGACAGTGATGTACATATGAAGTAGAGCAGGACAGGATGTACATGAAGTGAGACATGATGTACATGAGTAGAGCAGACAGTGATGTACATGAGAGTAGAGCAGGACAGTGATGTACATGATGAAGAGAGGACAGTGATGTACATGATAGTAGAGCAGGACAGTGTGTACATGATGAAGTAGAGAGACAGTGTAGTACATGATGATAGTTAGAGAGACAGTGATGTACATGAATGAGCAGGACAGTGATGTACATGATGAAGTAGAGCAGGACAGTGATGTACATGATGTAGAGAGCAGACAGTGATGTACATGAATGAGTAGAGCAGACAGTGATGTACATGTGTAGAGCAGGACAGTGATGTACATGATGAAGTAGAGCAGGACAGTGATGTACATGAAGTAGGCAGGACAGTGATGTACATGAAGTAGAGCAGGACAGTGATGTACATGATGAAGTAGAGCAGGACAGTGATGTACATGGAAGTAGAGCAGGACAGTGATGTACATGATGAGTAGAGCAGGACGTGATGTACATGATGAAGTAGAGCAGGACAGTGATGTACATGATGAGTAGAGCAGGACAGTGAGTACAGATGAGTAGAGAGGACAGTGATGTCATGAGAGAGAGGCAGTGATGTAATGAGAAGTAGAGCAGGACAGTATGTACATGAAGTAGAGCAGGAGGATGTACATGAAGTAGAGCAGGACAGTGATGTACATGATGGTAGAGCAGGACAGTGATGTACATGATGAAGTGAGCAGGACAGTGATGTACATGATGAGTAGAGCAGGACAGGTGACTGAGAGTAGAGCAGGACAGTGATGTACATGATGAGTAGAGAGGACAGTGATGTACATGAGTAGAGCAGGACAGTGATGTACATGATGAGTAGAGCAGACAGTATGTAATGAGAGTAGAGCGGACAGTGATGTACATGAGATAGAGCAGGACAGTGATACATGAAGTAGAGCAGGACAGTGATGTACATGAAGTAGAGCAGGACAGTGATGATAGAGAGAGTGATGATGTAGAGCAGAATGATGTACATGAAGTAGAGCAGGACAGTGATGTACATGATGAAGTAGACAGGACATGATGTACATGATAGTAGAGCAGGAAGTGATGTACATGAAAGTAGAGCAGGACAGTGATGTACATGAAGTGAGCAGGACAGTGATGTACAGATAGTAAGAGACAGTGATGTACATGAAGTTAGAGAGGGGTGATTACATGATGATGTAGAGCAGACAGTGATGTACATGATGAAGTAGCAGGACAGTGATTGTAATGAAGAGAGAGCAGGACAGTGATGTACATGATGTAGAGCAGACAGTAGTGTAATGATGTAGTAGACAGGGAAGGGGACATGATGTAATGAGTAGAGCAGGACAGTGATGTACATGATGAAGTAAGAGGACAGTGATGTATGAGTAGAGAGCAGTGATGTACATGTAGTAGAGCAGGACAGTGATGTAATGAAGTAGAGCAGGACAGTGATGTACATGATAGAGCAGGACAGTGATGTAATGATGAAGTAGACAGGACAGTGATGTACTGATGAGTAGAGCAGGACAGTGTGTACATGAAGTACAGGAGACAGATGTAGAATGATGTATGAGGACAGAATGACATGAGTGAGAGGACAGTGATGTACATGATAGTAGAGCAGACAGTGATGTACATGAAGTAGGCAGGACAGTGATGTACATGAAGTAGAGCAGGACAGTGATGTACATGATGAGTAGAGCAGGACAGTGATGTACATGAGTAGAGCAGGACAGTGAGACATGATGAAGTAAGCAGGACAGTGTTACATGAAGTAGAGCAGACATGTGACATGAAGTAGAGCAGGACAGTGATGACATGATGAGTAGAGCAGAACAGTGATGTACATGAAGTAGAGCAGACAGTGATGTACATGAGAAGAGAGGGAAAGGTCGATGTACATGTGAATAACAACAGTGTGCAACATATTAACACCAACCAGTATTTATTTAGGAAGCAGGACTTTGTCCTTAAGAAGAACATAAGTCCTGGGAAGTGGAACAGTATGTCATGTGTGTAAAGAAACAAAATACATGAAGTAGGCGCAGTGTTTTAAGAAAGACAGACAGTCATGTACAGATAAGAAGCAGAAGTGATGACTTGGGACATGGAAAAGTATGTACATTATAAAAAGGGAGAGTGATCATTTCCCTGAATTATAGCATGACATTATGTACATGATAATATAGAACAGTGATGTACATATGAATGTACAACATGATGTTCTGGTTGCTAGACAGTACAGTTGTAAAAACTGATGAGCATAGACAGTTTTAGTACACAAACAAGCAGCACTGTTACATAAGGGAAGGGAACAGGACATGTGTTACATGTATATACAAGACAATATAACATTATGACAGACAGTATGTCATGGTGTGGGGGTGGTGTTGTTGTGGGGGTGTGTTGTGGTGGGAGTGTTGTTTCAGATGTTAGAAAATTGATTCATTTTATGTTGGTGTAAGGACAGTGATGTACATGATCTTTACATGGACATGTGATGTACATGTTTAGAAGAACGTGATTGTCAATGAGTAGAGCAGACAGTGTGTCATGAGGTAGCAGACAGTGATGTACATGATGAGTAACAGACATGATTTACATAATTAGTAGCAACATGATTACAATAAGTAACACATGGTATTATATATCAGACATGATGTACATATGAGTAGAGCAGACAGTGTTGTACTTGATTATGAGCAGGATCGTGATGTACATGATGAAGTAGAGCAGGACAGTGATGTACATGAGTAGTGAGCAGGACAGTGATGTACATGATGAGTAGAGCAGGACAGTGATGTACAGTATGAAGTGAGCAAGTACACAGTGATGTACATGATGAGTAAGAGCAGAACAGTGATGTACATGATGTATAGAGCAGGACAGTGATGTACATATTAGTAGAGCAGGACAGTGATGTACATGATAAGTAAGCAGACAGTGTTACATGAAGTAAGCAGGACAGTGATGTACATGTGAGTAGAGCAGGACATGATTACATGTAAGAGCAGGACAGTGATGTACATGATAGAGCAGGACAGTGATGTACATGATAGTAGCAGGACAGTGATGTCAATGAAGTAGCAGACAGTGATGTACATGATGGTAGAGCAGGACAGTGATGTACATGAAGTAGAGCAGGACAGTGATGTACATGATGAGTAGAGCAGGACAGTGATGTACATGATGAAGTAGAGCAGGACATGCATGTATACTGATAGAGCAGGACAGTGATGTACATGTAAGTAGAGCAGGACGTGATGTACATGATAGTAGAGCAGGACAGTGATGTACATGATGAAGTAGAGCAGGACAGTGATGTACTATGAAGTAGAGCAGGACAGTGATGTACATGATAATGATAAGCAGGACAGTGATGTACATGAAGTAGAGCAGGACAGTGACTATGACATGATGTACAGTAAGTAGGCAGGACAGTGATGTACATATGAAGTAGAGCAGGACATGTGATGTACATGATGAAGTAGAGCAGGACAGTGATGTACATGTAGTAGAGCAGGACAGTGATGTACATGATGTAGTAGAGCAGGACAGTGATGTACATGTGAAGTAGAGCAGGACGTGATGTCATGTGAAGTAGAGCAGGACAGTGATGTACATGAAGGTAGAGCAGGACAGTGATGTACATGATGTAGAGCAGGACAGTGATGTACATTGAAGTAGAGCAGGACAGTGATGTACATGATGAGTGAGCAGGACAGTGATGTCATATAGTAGGCAGACAGTGATGTACATGGTAGACAGACGTGATGTACATGATGAAGTAGAGCAGACAGTGATGTACATGAATTAGAGCAGGACAGTGATGTACATGATAGTAGAGCAGACAGTGTGTACATGAGAGTAGGGACATTGATTACATGAAGTAGCACGTATGGCTGCATGTGTGTGTCAAAGAAAGCAAAACATCCCAACAGTGACACATGTATGGCTGCATGTGTGTTGTGTCAAAGAAAGCAACAAGACAAAAGTCATGATAGTGCCACCAGCCCAGTTCACAGACAGACAGAAGTGAACTGAACTTGCGGCACATGCTGGAAACATGTATGTACCTATTATACACACACACAGCTTGGATGGAGTCTGATCACTTCTTTCCATGTAATTTATATATATATTAGTTCATTTGAGTCATTATGTACTCCACATGGTCATAATATAGTACATCCCACAAGACATGCAGTGCTACGCCACATATGAAATGTTACACACATGCAACCCTGCTTTCTCTTGGTTTGCTTTAGACTATGTACAGTTAGTAAGAAAACTGAATTGAGCATTAGACATTTTGTTTCTCTGGAGTCACACACACACACACACACAGCACTGTCATCTCGGTTTCACTATCCCAAGGGAAGGGGAAACAGGACATGACATTGTTACATCAATCGGAACATCATCACTCTTACAAGACAATCATAACACTTTATCGCTATCAGTATCAGCTAACACTTGTCATCTGTGTGTGTGTGTGTGTGTGTTTGTGTGTGTGTGTGTGTGTGTGTTTGTGTGCGTGTGTGTGTGTGTGTGTGTGTTTTGCACGATGTCTACAGATAAATTGATTCATTTTATGTTGGTGATAAGACGTGTTCACATATCTTTCACATGACTATTCTGCATGACCTTCTCCTCCAAAATGAACTGTGTGTATCTGTTCCAACTGACTGGCTCAGTGGTTGTCAGTGACTGGATTATTCCCTGTCATTTACTAGTGCTTTCATGGATGGCAGTTAAAACTATTTACAAATTAAATCTAGATACCGCAACTTTCCATCTAATATATTCAAATTAATTGGTAATCAATGGTTTCATTTCAAATGAATTACATCACTGAGATGAACAAAAGTTTGTATTCTATTTCAATGTAGGCCTATGTTGTCAGTTATTTTTTTTTAATTTAAAAATTTTTTTTTTTAATGTTTTGACTGTAAATTTGGATGCAGAGCTCTGAGAGTGTGTTGTGGGTCAAGACTGTGCCAGAGAAATTCCTGTCTTCAAGAGATGTGAGGTAACTGTGACTGTGATCCACAATCTACTTTCACATTTCAGTCTGCTCACTCACTTTGGAAACTAACATTTCACGACCCCACTCCCTCTTTTATTTTTTGCCTGATTGAATGCAGTCCCACATGACTGTAGCTTACCTCCAGCAGACAACCTGACAGCATTAGTAGCCATGGTTGCATGTGACAGTGTGGATACTATTTGAGTCCATGGAGTGTGTTGATGGTGTTTTGACAGTATAGTGTTGTGGTGTTGTGTTTTGACAGTATACTATAGTGTTGTGGTGTTGTGTTTTGACAGTATACTATAGTGTTGTGGTGTTGTGCTTTGACAGTATACTATAGTGTTGTGGTGTTGTGTTTTGACAGTATACTATAGTGTTGTGGTGTTGTGCTTTGACAGTATACTATAGTGTTGTGGTGTTGTGTTTTGACAGTATACTATAGTGTTGTGGTGTTGTGTTTTGACAGTATACTATAGTGTTGTGGTGTTGTGTTTTGACAGTATACTATAGTGTTGTGGTGTTGTTTTGACAGTATACTATAGTGTTGTGGTGTTGTGCTTTGACAGTATACTATAGTGTTGTGGTGTGTTTTGACAGTATACTATAGTGTTGTGATGTTGTGTTTTGACAGTATACTATAGTGTTGTGTTGTGTTTTGACAGTATACTATAGTGTTGTGGTGTTGTGTTTTGACAGTATACTATAGTGTTGTGGTGGTGTGTTTTGACAGTATACTATAGTGTTGTGGTGTTGTGTTTTGACAGTATACTATAGTGTTGTGGTGTTGTGTTTTGACAGTATACTATAGTGTTGTGGTGGTGTGTTTTGACAGTATACTAATTACTATAGTGTTGTGGTGTGTTTTGACAGTATACTATAGTGTTGTGGTGGTGTGTTTTGACAGTATACTATAGTGTTGTGTTTTGACAATATACTATAGTGTTGTAGTGTGTTTTGACAGTATACTATAGTGTTGTGGTGTGTTTTGACAGTATACTATAGTGTTGTGGTGTTGTGTTTTGACAGTATACTATAGTGTTGTGGTGTGTTTTGACAGTATACTATAGTGTTGTGGTGGTGTGTTTTGACAGTATACTAATTACTATAGTGTTGTAGTGTGTTTTGACAGTATACTATAGTGTTGTGGTGTTGTGTTTTGACAGTATACTATAGTGTTGTGGTGTGTTTTGACAGTATACTATAGTGTTGTGGTGGTGTGTTTTGACAGTATACTATAGTGTTGTGTTGTGTTTTGACAGTATACTATAGTGTTGTGGGTTTGTGTTTTGACAGTATACTATAGTGTTGTGGTGTGTTTTGACAGTATACTATAGTGTTTGTGGTGTGTTTTTGACAGTATACTATAGTGTTGTGTTGTGTTTTGACAGTATACTATAGTGTTGTGGTGTTGTGTTTTGACAGTATACTAATTACTATAGTGTTGTGGTGTTGTGTTTTGACAATATACTATAGTGTTGTAGTGTGTTTTGACAGTATACTAATTACTATAGTGTTGTGGTGTTGTGCTTTGACAGTATACTATAGTGTTGTGGTGTGTTTTGACAGTATACTATAGTGTTGTGGTGGTGTGTTTTGACAGTATACTATAGTGTTGTGGTGTGTTTTGACAGTATACTATAGTGTTGTGGTGTGTTTTGACAGTATACTATAGTGTTGTGGTGTTGTGTTTTGACAGTATACTATAGTGTTGTGGTGTTGTGTTTTGACAGTATACTATAGTGTTGTGGTGGTGTGTTTTGACAGTATACTAATTACTATAGTGTTGTGGTGTGTTTTGACAGTATACTATAGTGTTGTGTGGTGTGTTTTGACAGTATACTAATTACTATAGTGTTGTGGTGTGTTTTGACAGTATACTATAGTGTTGTGGTGTTGTGTTTTGACAGTATACTATAGTGTTGTGGTGTGGTTTGACAGTATACTATAGTGTTGTGGTGTGTTTTGACAGTATACTATAGTGTTGTGGTGGTGTGTTTTGACAGTATACTATAGTGTTGTGGTGTGTTTTGACAGTATACTATAGTGTTGTGGTGGTGTGTTTTGACAGTATACTATAGTGTTGTGGTGTTGGCTCAGCAATCACTCTTGTGCTCAATCCATGAAATTGGTCAGTTACTGAGAAAATGACACTGACCCCTTGACCTGTGAAATCCACCAGTCAAGCAGTGACACTCACTCCATGACCAGCAAATAAAATCCATTAGTGACAATGAATCCATCAAATCCAGTGGTCTAGCCATGACACTGAATGTGAAGAGTGTCACTTGTACCATTCAGGCCAATGACTTGATTCCATCATATCATAGTCTGTAATTCAGATAGTGATGTAACCCTCAGTACTGTGACAACTGGTCCATGAATTATGCTACCCACAAAGTTACCAGTCTGTTCTTCACTAGGGGCTGGACCTCATATAATGATAAAGGTTTGTCCCCTCTCCCCACACTTGGTTATTCTTCTGTCTTTACAAAGGTATTATTCTATAAGTTTATATTTTGAAGTTCCTGCTCCCTGTCTTGCCTTGGACATATGTTGTGTATAATGAGCATGTAAGAAAGGAGACCGTTGCCAGACATGGTCACAGGTGTAGGTAGAGACCATCATGTCAGGTGTGAAAGTGAAACTGTACCATTGTGTCCTATGTCAGACTTGTGTCAAAAGTCAGACCCACCATCCCTGTCTACATAATGTCCAGCTTAGACCACTGTAAATATCCACTACACATTTCTTTTAAATAGCCATACAGACCAGAACACGACCGTGAGCACAAAGCTGTCTGTCACATATCTGTTCCGTTGTTAATTTACTGACAGCAGGACCTTGCATGATGTGTAATTTGTACGGTTTTATTCTTGTAAGATCTTTAGCACAACCAGAAATGCTGGCCAGACTACAAATTTCACTACAAACTGACAGCTTATGAGATGCAGAATGTGCAGTTGAGTGTAAGACCTTTTTCTGTAGACACACATTGTGTGTGGTGATTAAAGAGAGATGGGGCCTGGCTTGTTGATAGTTATGGTGTGATGCATGTTTGGTCAGCCCCTGTAGTAGTGTGATGTGACAATATTTGGTGTACATGTTACACAGGTTGGCAGACTTGGTCCTTTTGTATTCTAAAACCATTTGTATTTTGTATTCTTACTTTTCACACAAGATTTTTTTGTTGCACAATTTTCAAAGCCTAGAGTCTAATATTCTAGCTTTTTCTTGAGGTCTTCAGGTTAGACTGTCATAAAACGACACGTCAAATAACAGTTTGCATGCATGTGTAATGTGTAAGCCTTAAGCAGTCTCCACTCTGTAGATCAATGCACTTAGTTGAAATTCAGATAATGTTTACTTATGATTCCCTGTTGAGCATTAATACATTTCATTTTAAATTCAGAAGTTTATTAATTCTGATATTAGTACATCTTAATCTAAATTGAGATGTCTCAAGTCTGATGCCTGATGGTGATGCTTTTATTGTTTCACAGTCATCACAAACATGAGTTTAAAACAAGACTTTTCTGTCTTCTGCTATCTGAATTTCCTTTTGGATGGGTTGGACAGTTCTTGTCAGCATTTTTCTTGAGCCTTTCACATGTTTTTGTTTTGTTGTTGTTATTGTTTTTTTTGTTTTTGTTGTGTATATTTCTTTATCATCTAACACTAAAGAACCCACTGTATTCATCTCCAGAGAGCTTAGAACCCATTTCATGAAGTCTTCTTCAGATTAAATGGTCTGCTGTGTGGCTGACTGATGTATCCGCCGCCATCTTTGAATAAGGATCTACTTCTTGTTCCGATAGTAGCAGTAGAAAGTTCCAACATGAGCTCTGCCGAGTGATGCTTCCCTCTCCATTTCTAATGCTTCTGACTTTTCTTTGTAAAGCGTGATCTTCAGTGGCCAAATTCCTGGATGGTCAAATTGTGACCTGAGACTTCAAAACATTGGGTGGTTCTGGTAGATCAGCTTTCATTGAAAACATTCCTGGATGAACAAATTGTGATCTGAGACTTCAAAACGTTGGGCGGTTCTGGTAGATGCATGTGAAAACTCTTCAACAGTATTGGGGGCAGGCTAGGGATGATGTTTTTTGTGCAACTTCATGTAAACTTTTGGTAGAGGAGATGAGAAAGCAAGTCTTTGTAGCTATGGGGTTTTTTTTTAGGCTTCCATGTTGTTCTTGTAGCTCAGCTTCCTTATCTTCTGCTTTCATGCTGACAGTGAGACCCATGTGAATTTAGATCCTACTCAACCAATACTAATGTTGTAGATGGTACTCAAAATTTAGGTATACTAATTCATGTGTGTGAAGTTTGAATTGCAATATTCAGAAACTTTCAGTAGTCGGTATTGTTTTTTATAGAAACACCCAAATGCCTCAGGAATCCTACCACAGCATTAAGAGAACACTGTCAGTTAACAGGATACTCATTCCATAAGCAAAATGAAAGGCATCTGGTCAATGAAAATCAAACTTCACGAAAAACAAATTAGAAAAACACTGGAAATCATGGAGAGGCAAGCATCACTCAGCAAAGCTCAGACTGGAATCATACCACCATTAAACCATCCATAAGTGCTTAAACCACATTTCCACTGGTCAAAGATGGCCAACTAGTGCAGCCACTACACACAACAGCCTTTTGGTCTAATGAAGATTTTATGAAGGCGGAAGAAAGCTGGCATGAACAAAGCACATTCTTCTATAGATGGATCTGGTGTATTCTAGCCTACATTTATCTGGGGAACAAAGCACATTCTTCTATAGATGGATCTGGTGTATTCTAGCCTACATTTATCTGGGGAACAAAGCACATTCTTCTATAGATGGATCTGGTGTATTCTAGCCTACATTTATCTGGGGAACAAAGCACAGTCTTCTATAGATGGATCTGGTGTATTCTAGCCTACATTTATCTGGGGAACAAAGCACAGTCTTCTATAGATGGATCTGGTGTATTCTAGCCTACATTTATCTGGGGAACAAAGTGATCTACACCAGCGCCGGCTGTGCCACACTGCTCAAAGCATATGAAGCCAAGTTGTTTACAGTCTGCAGCACACGCCAACCGACGGTTTTGATCATACAATTCAGATCAACCGTTCACAAAAGTCTGACGCTTACTTCTAATTAATAGTGACACAAAAATCACACACACACAGTCCACTTCTTCACCATGAGATCAAAGTATACACATTCTGATTCACATTCATTGCACTACAATGTTTTTTGTTTGTTTGGGATTTTTCCCCCCTTTACTTTCTTTTTTTTTTTTTCCCTTAATGGTACCACTACCTGACAAGACTATATGATGGAACAAAAGGAATATAACTTGACACGGCCTGTGGCCTGTACAACACACAGAGAAAAACAAATGTTTTGAAACTAAACAGATGATCAGTACCGGTCATAGCTGGGTGTGTTCATTGTCCCTGCAAATCAAAAACCAAAGCCAACAATGTGTGTGTAAGTGTTTACAAAGTTTCTCACTCTCCCTGGTCACACAAGTCCCAGTCTAACCAAAAGTTCAGTCCCTTCTTCAAACAATTTTAAAAAAATCACTCTCAGACACAGCTTGTCTGTAGTTGCACACACTCATCTACTGACATGTCACACATATGTACACAGGTGCTCCAAACTCCAAACAGCTATTTACACTAAAGTGTAGGACTACCATCCTGGTTTTCACCACAACCACACCATCAAAGAAAACACAGCACAGCATGTTGTTGATATCATAGAGCGCACAGAGAACATTGTAGGTTATACAAATTCCAATAGATACACAGACACAAGTGGACTGTAGAGCACAGTTAAAATGACTGAAACATTTTGCTGCCTTTGAGGTTGATGTCAGTTTGTCACACAATGACACAGCCACTGTACTGTCCTGTGGTGCTGGTCCACCCAGAACCACCACAACCACACACACACACACACACACACACACACACACTAGTTTAGAGTTATTCCACAAATTTCACACAGACCCGAGGTCCCCCGTTTCCAATGTAATGACCACCATCTTTCACACACACATACACAGGAGTGCCGGGAGCAGACACAGCACTTTCAATAGGTTGCAATGATCAAGATAAGCTTCTAGTTCTACACAAGATGTCAGCATCACACACAGGAGCTCCTGTTATTTCCTCAAAAAACACATAAGATCAGTATCTGACACATCCACACACACACTGGCTGTGTCCTGTTGCCAAGTCTCCTAATACACATTAAACTGAATCATAAAACTTTATCAAAGCACACATTGATATTATCATGACCACATCACTTGGGACAAGTCCTGTCAATGATGACATCAGACACATGATGATTAGCACTGATACTAGAGCTTTATGGACATTTTCCCAAAACTCTCATCACAACACTCTTGTCACCCACTTTTAAGAAAGAGAAATCAGAACTTACAAATTACATGGGAAAGCCAAACAAAAGATCACCCCCCTCCCCCACTTCCCTTGAAAAAAGGTATGTTATAGCCCAGATACCATCACATCAAGTTAAACTAGAGGTCTGTCCACACTAAGACCAGCCACCGAGTCAGTGGTTAAGACATCCATACTACCAAGTGCATCCTGAGCGCTTCTCCTCCCCCGACACACACACATATCACACCCCCTTTTCTCACACTGAATACATGATACACTAAAGACATCTGTAAGAGTTTCACTCCTGAGGGCTGTGTGATACATTCACTATTTTGACAGGTATAGCTTATGACGTATTATAACAACAGATCAGACAATTTACAGGCTAGTCAATGGTCGCACACTTCACAGCAATATGCGCGCTGGGCACAAGCTTCAAAGCCATGGCCATCAATGGACAATCAAAACAAAGCAATGTCCCTCTTTCCTTCCTTCTCCTTCTTCTAGAATCAGTGAACCTTTTGTCTACACCTTCAAATAGCCGCACAGGTCACCTGCTACAATCCATCTTGGCTGCTCTGCACAAGTAAGGACTGGTTTCATGTCTGAAAAGGTAGTGATAAAAGACCTGTGATTCTTTCCTTTCACAGCAAGTCCCAAATGCAAGTCAAAGTGTAATGAGAATAATAATACTAGCCTTTGACAAGGTGAGTGTGCTCAGACATCGAGTGTTGCTCACACATAAGCGCAGGTGTAATGTTGTTTGCAGCTCAGGTGGGACAGGGCCACGGTGACCAGTTAGTATCGCACATTATCTACAGCGCACATGCTCCGCCGCATACACAATCTTATCTTTTCTTCCCAAGTGGCGATACACTTTGAAACATACAGACAGTTGTGTTGTCAAGCCTAACAAGAACCCCCACTGTCTGTCAGACTCGCTACACTCACCGCCTACATATACACACACACACACATGCACACACTAAAACATCACAATCATACAAAACTTCTTTTAAACTTTTCCAGGCCAGCAGTGATGGCCATGTGGTAAAAACCAGTGCTCCAGGTCAATCAGATCACAGCTTCATTCATTTCCATTGTGAAGTGATTCTTTTACAGGGGCACTCTTTTCACACTGCTGGAGAGGTGCAGTTGACCAGCACCACTCTGCCCCACCCCCACTCCAATCTCCAGTAGTGTTCGTGCTGTTGGCAGGACAAGCCATCCCTTCCCACGGTCACGGTGTAAAGTTTATCCAGGACTGTGCCAGGCCAGCAGACCCACTGAGGTGATCTTGATGCTGAAGTCCACAGACCGGTAGTGACAGGGTGACATGACGACTGGTTGGGTTGCCGAGTACTCACACAAGTCTACAAATGTTTAGTCCAGATCAGGTAGTAAAGCCAAGTCCAGTGTTGTGGTCGCTAACCAACACCCAGGTGACGGCTGCTGTCCTTCACAAAGTAGGGCTATCGTCCTTCACAACGTAGGGCTATCGTCATAAATACAGCATGCAGCCCCAAGACTGTCAGTCCATCAGAGTAGGTGAAGAGAATAAGCAGTGAGGAAAGCAAGTTGAAGTCCATGTTATACAGAGGAGACTCCACTGCTCTCTATCTGTAAAAGGCAGTGATGATTGATGATCACAACAGAACTCACTCATGGACCTTTTGCAATGTCAGTGGTGTATGGCAACCACTGACATGAACCACGATACCAATTGCTGTTGACACTGCAAACTGAATGGAGCACAGAGAGAGCATCAGTGTGGACTTTGTCGTGTTTGATCAGATGGTCGTCATGACGATGACATGAGCCAGCTTTATCGTTGTTGTTAAGATAAAACGCAGCCACCGACACCATGTGTTAGACGGTTGTGACGACAATGACGACATGGCCAAGGTCAGACACAGCCACCGACACCATGTGTTACACGGTAGTGACGACAATGACGACATGGCCAAGGTCAGACACAGCCACCGACACCATGTGTTAGACGGTTGTGACGACAATGACGACATGGCCAAGGTCAGACACAGCCACTGACACTATGTGTTACACGGTAGTGACGACGATGACGACATGGCCAAGGTCAGACACAGCCACCGACACTATGTGTTACACGGTAGTGACGACGATGACGCCATGGCCAAGGTCAGACACAGCCAGTGACACTATGTGTTAGACAGTGGTGATGATGATGACGACATGGCCAAGGTCAGACACAGCCAGTGACACTATGTGTTAGACGGTGGTGATGATGATGATGACATGGGCCAGATCGTGGACTTGTTCAGCCAACCCCTGGCTGTGATCGGCCACCACTTGCATGGAGAAGTCGCAGGGCGGGAACACGTGCACCACAAATGCCGGCTGAAACAAAAGACACAAGAGTCCGGTTAGACAAGTAATCAGTCCCAAGCGTAAGAGGAAGGGCAAAAACAAAGCTTGCCCTGTTCTAGGGGTCTGTCTTGTTGTATGACCACCCCATCCAGCACCAGCACCCTGACATGTGGTCATGTACAGTCCAATGTACCAAGTAGGAATCTCCTGGTTCTCTATCATTACAACATTCAGTGTACACGTATGTTCTCCCATTGCTGTGAAGCCCTTGTTGTAGTGTTTGGTGTTCACTGACTAAAACACCATTTCTGGCAGTTTCCTACAACACCCAACACTGGCAGTTTCCTACAACACCCAACACTGGCAGTTTCCTACAACACCCGACACTGGCAGTTTCCTACAACACCCAACACTGGCAGTTTCCTACAACACCCAACACTGGCAGTTTCCTACAACACCCAACACTGGCAGTTTCCTAAAACACCCAACACTGGCAGTTTCCTACAACACCCAACACTGGCAGTTTCCTACAACACCCAACACTGGCAGTTTCCTACAACACCCAACACTGGCAGTTTCCTACAACATCCAACACTGGCAGTTTCCTACAACACCCAACACTGGCAGTTTCCTACAACACCCAACACTGGCAGTTTCCTACAACACCCAACACTGGCAGTTTCCTACAACACCCAACACTGGCAGTTTCCTACAACACCCAACACTGGCAGTTTCCTAACAACACCCAACACTGGCAGTTTCCTAAAACACCCAACACTGGCAGTTTCCTAAACACCCAACACTGGCAGTTTCCTACAACACCCAACACTGGCAGTTTCCTACAACACCCAACACTGGCAGTTTCCTACAACACCCAACACTGGCAGTTTCCTACAACACCCAACACTGGCAGTTTCCTACAACACCCAACACTGGCAGTTTCCTACAACACCCAACACTGGCAGTTTCCTACAACACCCAACACTGGCAGTTTCCTACAACACCCAACACTGGCAGTTTCCTACAACACCCAACACTGGCAGTTTCCTAAAACACCCAACACTGGCAGTTTCCTACAAACACCAACACTGGCAGTTTCCTAAAACACCCAACACTGGCAGTTTCCTACAACACCCAACACTGGCAGTTTCCCAAAACACCCAACACTGGCAGTTTCCAAAACACCCAACACTGGCAGTTTCCTACAACACCCAACACTGGCAGTTTCCTAAAACACCCAACACTGGCAGTTTCCTACAACACCCAACACTGGCAGTTTCCTAAAACACCCCAACACTGGCAGTTTCCCAAAACACCCAACACTGGCAGTTTCTTATAAACCCAACACTCAGTTTCCTAAAACACCCAACACTGGCAGTTTCCTACAACACCCAACACTGGCAGTTTCTTATAAAGCCCAACATGGCAGTTTCCCAAAACATCCAACACTGGCAGTTTCCTACAACACCCAACACTGGCAGTTTCCTACAACTCCCAACACTGGCAGTTTCCTAAAACACCCAACACTGGCAGTTTCCTACAACACCCAACACTGGCAGTTTCTTATAAAGCCCAACACTGGCAGTTTCCCAAAACACCCAACACTGGCAGTTTCCTACAACACCCAACACTGGAAGTTTCCCAAAATGACTGGTCCATGAGGGTGTTGAACTGGAAGGGTTATCAGACTGAGTAGAAAATCTCTTGTCGCTCTTTGCAATATGTTTTGAATACTGTACTAACTGTCGACACTGGAGTACTGGTTTCACTCAAATACTTCATTTCAGCTTCCCAGTGCCTTAACTTTTGTATCCATCAAGGTATGAACTCTGGGTAAAAGCCCTTAGTATACTTTGTCACAGACCAACATACCACAACACACACATCACAACACACCCCATCACATCACAACACAACACACCCCATCACAACACAATACATCACAACACACCCCATCACAACACACAACACACCCCATCACAACACAACACACCCCATCATAACACACCCCATCATAACACAACACACCCCATCACAACACAACCAATCACAACACAACACCACCCCATCACAACCCAACACACCCCATCCCATCACAACACAACCCATCACAACACAACACACCCCATCACAACACAACACACCCCACACCATCACACACACACCCCCATCACAACACAACACACCCCATCACAACACACCCACACAACACACCCATCCACACACAACCCCATCCACAACACACCCCATCACAACACACCCACACAACACAAACCCCCCATCACACACAACACATCCCATCACAACAACACATCCCATCACAAACCCACACCCAACCCAACAACATACCCATCACAACACAACACACCCCACACATCACAACACATCCCATCACAACACATCCCATCACAACACCAACCCAACCCAACATACCCCAACAACCCAACACACACACACCCCCCAACACACACCCCATCACAACACAACCATACCCCATCACACACACAACCCATCACAACACAACACCACCCCAACCACACCCCATCACAACACACACATAACACAACAACCCCATCACAACACAACAACCCCATCACAACACAACACACCCCATCACAACACACAACACACCCATCACACACCCATCACAACACAACACCACCCCATCCCACAACACAACCACACCCCATCACAACACAACACACCCCATCACAACAAACACACACCATCACAACAACAACACACCCCATCACAACACAACACACCCCATCACCACATCACAACACACACACCCATCACAACACAACACACCCCATCACAACACAACACACCCCACACAACAATCACAACCCCACACACATACACCACCATCACAACACAACACAACCCCATCACAACACAACACACCCCATCACAACACAACACACCCCATCACAACACAACACACCCCATCACAACACAAACACACACCCCATCACAACACAACACACCCCATCACAACACAACACACCCCATCACAACACAACACACACCCCATCACAACACACACACACCCCATCACAACACAACACACCCCATCACAACACAAACACACCCATCACAACACACACACAACACACACCCATCACAACACAAACACCCCATCACAACACACCATCACAACACAACACACCCCATCACAACACAACACACCCATCACAACACAACACACCCCATCACAACACAACACACATCAGATTCACAATACACTATACCACAATAGAACGCAACACACCACACCACACCACACCCCAAACAGCAATGGAAGACCACACCACACCACACACCCCAAACAGCAGTGGAAGACCACACTACACCACACTACATCCCAAACAGCAATGGAAGACTACACCACACCCCAACAGCAGTGGAAGACCACACCACACCCCAAACAGCAATGGAAGACCACGCCACACCCAAACAGCAATGGAAGACCACACCACACCCCAAACAGCAAAGGAAGACCACACCACACCACACCCCAAACAGCAATGGAAGACCACACCACACCACATCCCAAACAGCAGTGGAACTGGAAGACCACACCACACCATACTACACCCCAAACAGCAACGGAAGACCACACTACACCACACCCCAAACAGCAGTGGAAGGACCACACTACACCACACCACACCCCAAACAGCAGTGGAAAACCACACTACACCCCAAACAGCAGTGGAAGACCACACTACACCACACAATACCCCCAAACAGCAGTGGAAGACCACACCGTGGAAGACACACACACACCACACCCAAACAGCAGTGGAAAACCACACTACACCCCAAACAGCAGTGGAAGACCACACTACACCACACAATACCCCAAACAGCAGTGGAAGACCACACCACACCCACCCCAAACAGCAGTGGAAGACCACACCAACCCAAACAGCAGTGGAAGACCACACTACACCACACACCACCCCAAACAGCAGTGGAAGACCACACACACACCACCCCAAACAGCAGTGGAAGACCACACTACACAACCCAAACAGCGTGGAAGACTACACCACACCAAACAGCAGTGGAAGACCACACTACAACCACCCCAAACAGCAGTGGAAGACACACTACACCACCCCAAACAGCAGTGGAAGACCACACTACACCACCCCAACAGCAGTGGAAGACCACACTACACCACCCAAACGCAGTGGAAGACCACCACCCCAAACAGCAGTGGAAGACCACACTACACCACCCAAACAGCAGTGGAAGACCACATACCACCATCACACACCACCACAAACAGCAGTGGAAGACCATACTACACCACACCACACCCCAAACAGCAGTGAAGACCACACAGCACATACACAACACAACAAAGACATCATTACAGCAGTCCAAAAGACCTGATTACAGTAGTCCAAAAGATCTCATTACAGCAGTCCAAAAGACCTGATTACAGCAGTCCAAAAGACCTGATTACAGCAGTCCAAAAGACCTGATTACAGCAGTCCAAAAGACCTGATTACAGAATCCAAAGATCTGATTACAGCAGTCCAAAAGACCTGATTACAGCAGTCCAAAAGATCTCATTACAGCAGTCCAAAAGACCTGATTACAGCAGTCCAAAAGATCTCATTACAGCAGTCCAAAAGATCTCATTACAGCAGTCCAAAAGACCTCATTACAGCAGTCCAAAAGACCTGATTACAGCAGTCCAAAAGATCTATTACAGCAGTCCAAAAGATCTGATTACAGCAGTCCAAAAGACATCATTACAGCAGTCCAAAAGATCTCATTACAGCAGTCCAAAAGACCTGATTACAGCAGTCCAAAAGACCTGATTACAGCAGTCCAAAAGATCTCATTACAGCAGTCCAAAAGACCTGATTACAGCAGTCCAAAAGACTGATTACAGCAGTCCAAAAGACCTGATTACAGCAGTCCAAAAGACTCATTACAGCAGTCCAAAAGACTGATTACAGCAGTCCAAAAGATCTCATTACAGCAGTCCAAAAGATCTCATTACAGCAGTCCAAAAGACCTGATTACAGCAGTCCAAAATACCTGATTACAGCAGTCCAAAAGATCTCATTACAGCAGTCCAAAAGATCTCATTACAGCAGTCCAAAAGATCTGATTACAGCAGTCCAAAAGATCTGATTACAGCAGTCCAAAAGACCTGATTACAGCAGTCCAAAAGACCTGATTACAGCAGTCCAAAAGATCTGATTACAGCAGTCCAAAAGATCTCATTACAGCAGTCCAAAAGATCTCATTACAGCAGTCCAAAAGATCTCATTACAGCAGTCCAAAAGATCTGATTACAGCAGTCCAAAAGATCTGATTACAGCAGTCCAAAAGACCTGATTACAGCAGTCCAAAAGATCTCATTACAGCAGTCCAAAAGACCTCATTACAGCAGTCCAAAAGACTCATTACAGCAGTCCAAAAGACCTCATTACAGCAGTCCAAAAGATCTGATTACAGCAGTCCAAAAGACCTGATTACAGCAGTCCAAAAGACCTATTACAGCAGTCCAAAAGACCTCATTACAGCAGTCCAAAAGACCTCATTACAGCAGTCCAAAAGACCTCATTACAGCAGTCCAAAAGACCTGATTACAGCAGTCCAAAAGATCTGATTACAGCTAGTCCAAAA
>JAPXFY010000032.1:1466041-1651041 GCA_030674185.1 Monoplex corrugatus | reverse complement strand
TCACGGTGAGGGCCCGGCGGTCCTCCCCCTTGAGCAGGAACAAAGGCGCTGCTGGGCAGGTGGGAGGGGTCTGCAGGGGGACCGTCCACCCCCTTCACCCTCTCCTTAAAGGGAGCTGGGGGTCCTGGGGTCAGAGGATATGAGGGTTTAGAACTGGCAACCCCTCTGTCGGACGGGGGGCCTCGTGGCTCAGAATCGGCCAGGTTGAGGGGAACCTGTTGTACAGAGGCGGTGGATGATGACATGCCCAACATCTGACCATGCGGGGAAGGGGCTGGTGTTACCTTGATGGTTCCACCCTCCTGTCCTCCCCGCCCTACGCCCATCCCCTCCTGCAGTGTGCGTTCCACGGCCGCCTTGTGTACACGAGCCTCTGCCTCCTTCCTGGCCGCCTCCTTCTTGCTGGCCGCCTCTTGGACTGCTCGCTGCTCTTGCGCCACTCGAGCTGCCACCAGCTCCTTCTCCGCTTTACGGGCCGCCTGCTCCTGAGCAGACTTGCGAGCCGTTGCTGTTGCCGCCTCCTGCGCGCGAGCCATCTCCTGAGCGATGACGGAACTGTGGGCCAGTTCCTGGGCCGTACGAGCACCTCTGGCCACGGCGGCGTTGTGTGCACGCCCCTGCATCAGGATTTCCTGGAGGCGTTGTTCCTGGAGGCGCTGACGTTCAAACTGCATAAGCAGCTCCACAGGCAAGCGCTGGCTTTCTCCATGGGCAGCTGGGGGCATGCCTCGTAGAACCTCTTCTGCACACAAGCAAAACCACCAAACTGAACACACCCCTTTCAGTGCACTTGCCATATTCTTTACAGACCGCACAATGCACACTAAAGATCTCGGTGTTTCGGTATAAAGTAAAGGTTGACCCATAACTCTGCAGTCATTGGGAAGTGGTCGAGGCCTCATTTTTCTCTGGGCTAGCATTGTGAGGGTGATCCCACCTCCTCTCCCTCAGTTTTACAAATCCCAACCCTGAATAAGGTCAGGTACCCATTCACAAACGGGGTAGACTGGAGAATGCATATATGTATGTTTCTTGTAGGTGAAAACAGCACCTGTGCAGACACATTTTAAACCAGGAATTCTCTGCCATTCCAACCAGCATACAAACTCTACTGACAATATGACTATATTCTCACCACTGTGTACCATGCTAAACACAGGCCTTTCCATATGTTGTACATGTATACATGTATTACACAGACTACATAAATTATAATATAATCAGACCTGCCAACCCTGACTTTTAAGTTGGAGTATTGTCCAGGAAAAATGGAGTATTTTTGAAAATATTGGTGTATTCTGAGTGCGCAGCGCCGAAGGCGCAAGCTAACTAGGGGGGTCCGGGGGCATGCCCCCCCGGAAAATTTTTAAAGAATTGGTGCAAATCTGTGCAATCTAGAGCATTCTGAGCCCAAAAATTCACTTTCTAATGGTACTTGATTTTTTTATCTTTAATTTTTTTTTGTCGTATTTTTTATTAAGTCGGCGTATTGGTCGTATTTTGAGTAAACTGGCGTACTAAATACGCCAAAATCGTATGGGTTGGCAGGTCTGTATAATGCATACACTGCAATATCACCTTGTAACATACTCTCACATGATGGGGTTTCCTGTCAACCTGACAGATGACTAGGCATACTGATCTTTTATCGCTTTATAAGATTTTTCATGCGCGATCAAGACTGATCCTGGAGACAAGTGTTCTAAAGGTGCTGCATGGAAAAGGGTCTTCAGTCCTGGGTCCTGCTTCTGCATGTCACTCTTCTACTGAACAGGAGCTGTTGTGCAGTGTTCAGATGTAATTGTGCTTTTGTGTGCACTGCTGTTACTAGTTTACTCTGTGGTAGGCAGCGTTTTCCCTGTTGTGATGTTGATGCTACAGCCCATAAGGTTTCCCTTTACAGTATCATGGTATCACTTCAGTGGACTTCCTTGGTCACTATATCTTTGCTTCAGCTGTTTATGTAGAAACATCTTTGGAATGCTGTTGTCTTCTATACAGATAAGAAGCCCTGTGCAAAGAAGCTGACATTTGAAGAGAACAAACGCTACACTAGGGAAGCCATTTTTTTTTTTCAGAACACGAAGGTTGGATGCTGGAATTTGCTTGCTGGTGATTGAATGCTCTGTTGTTCCAGTTTACCTGTAGACCTGACCTGTTTTATTTGAAGTGAGGGTGCATGCAATCCTCTCCTCACTCTCTTGCCTTCTGACACTCATAGTTCTACAGGTGTGGTGACAGCAGGTACAGCTTTGATGTTTGATTATCTGTCTACTAGCCTTCAACATATCATTTGCACAGCAGTAGCAACTTTGTCACTCTTTACCACCACCCCTCCTTGTCACTTTTTACTACCCCTCCTCTACAGGAACACAACAGCGCTGTGCCCATTCCAACACCAGGTGGGTGGTGTCATCGGTCAGTCCCCATCAGTTCACACTTCCTTCGCCAGTATTTACTGGAAGATGGGGACAGGGGCACCTGTAAGATGTACAATCTTACATAAAAGATGTGTATCCAATCTCTATGACTCACATCACACACACACACACACACACACCACACATTCACAAATCAGCTATAATATATAAAACAATCTTAATTATTCTCCTTCTGGACAAATTAACTATCGAAGAAATCAGTATTTTGCCAACTGTTCTTGAGTATTTATTTGTTTTCAATCTTTTCCTCTGGGACCATGTATTTTTTTTCTTTCCATATTCATCTGATTAAAACATCTTACCCAATTTGTGATCTGATGGATCTGGAATGAAATCTGCTTAGCTTTGAAAGTTTTCAATAGATATTCCCAGGAATATCTGCTGGGCAGGAATTTATAATATTAAGTGCAATAATCATCTTGATGACAAACTTTTAAAATATACAAAGAACCAATGAAAATACACAAATACAAAAGATGAAAAGCAGAATTTCCAATGGTTGTAAGATCAATATACCTAGAGTAAGAAAATGGGATCAAATGTATCTAACATTGTGTTACACTGGAAAAAAACCTGTTCAGCAGTTTACTTAAACTATTTAAGACAAATGCAGATTTCTGGTTTCAGATCAGATGTTGCATGAGCATTTACCTATACAAAAATTTTTTTGTCTGTTTGCAGTGAAGTGTCTGACACACTGCTGTGTACATTTTGTGACTATAACAAAGAAATGGTCATACAGATACTGCAAAACTGCCATGTAACAAAACCTCTCTTTGTGACTATAACAAAGAAATGGTCATACAGATACTGCAAAACTGCCATGTAACAAAACCTCTCTTTGTGACTATAACAAAGAAATGGTTATACAGATACTGCAAAACTGCCATGTAACAAAACCTCTCTTTGTGACTATAACAAAGAAATGGTCATACAGATACTGCAAAACTGCCATGTAACAAAACCTCTCTTTGTGACTATAACAAAGAAATGGTCATACAGATACTGCAAAACTGCCATGTAACAAAACCTCTCTTTGTGACTATAACAAAGAAATGGTCATACAGATACTGCAAAACTGCCATGTAACAAAACCTCTCTTTGTGACTATAACAAAGAAATGGTCATACAGATACTGCAAAACTGCCATTAACAAAACCTCTCTTGTGGACTTAACTTATTTACAATACTCTTGCATTAACAATATCTCTTTGTGACTATAACAAAGAAATGGTATACAGATCTGCAAATGCTCATGTAAACTAAAACCTCTCTTTGTGACTAATATCCAAAGAAGGTATACAAGATATTGTTGGCCTTGTTGAACTGCCTTCAGAAGTCTTGTGGCATCCTCTTCTTTCTTCATCTCTTGTATTACCATGTCTCTTTTTGCCTTCCAGAAAACTATAGCAATCAAATGAAAGGAACAAATTTCCATAAGACAAATTCCATGAAATATGGAACTAAAGCAACCAATGCCCATGCAACTTTCATGAAATACAATTCTTGTTCCTAGAACAGAAGTGTATCCAGAGATCCAGAGAAATTTGTATTTAGTGAATTTTGTCGTTATTACAGAGACAATTTCTATTTTTGGAGACAGAAGAAGCACGAGAAGCTTACTTTTTATTGTATAACCACCGGACATTTAGTTTTAACTGTAAGGTTGTTAGTGTGAAATGTTTAAATACAGACAGACTAAACAACTCAAAAACTGTTTATGTGTGGTACTGATGACCATATTCATTAGGAAATATATTAAGAGAACGTAAATATATTAAGAGAACGTAAAATACGATGTAAGAATGTGTGTGGGAGTGGGATATTTATATGCTGTCATGGGAAGGGGGAACTGGCTTAACTACGTCAAACCTTGAAAGATACAATACTGCAGTACCACTGACTTGTATTCTGATAGGTAGGAAAGTTGATATGGATTGACTGTGTAAGTATAAAAGAGGGTGGATGCTTATAAACAAATATTGATAGGTGTTACCAATTTTTGTTGATAGGTGCTGAACTTGTTCTTTACCGGAATGTTTTCTTGATAATATGATCGATTGTTATCAATTCTTGCTGACAGTTCCTTACTTGAATGTATTCTTGATCATACAGATAAACATTATCAACTGTTCTCGATACTGAACTTTTTTTCTCTACCTAAATTATTCTTGATGATATGGATGAATGTTATTAATTGTAGCTAATACTGCATTTGTTCATTGCCTGAATTATTCTTGTGATATGGATGAATGTTACTAATTGTCGATGATACTTAATTGTTCTCTGCCTGAATTATTCCTATGACAGACTAAACTTTAAATAAAACAGACAGTAAGATTGCAAGGCCAAAAATAACAACAATGAAAAACAAATTAACCAACATCCAAAAACAAAACCCGCATCTTATCTAGAAAACATAGTTCCAACTATCTCAGCTTGATATACAAAACAGCAAAAGTTGTGCATCACCTTTGTATCGAGGCAGAAGAGGTTCTTGAGGGCAGGGGACAGACGGAGCAGGGGGTCGGTGGGGGTGTCCCAGACCTCGAGGTCCATGTACTCCCCCTTCCATGGGTCTCATCGGGTTAGGCAGCCGCTCTATCACCTGTACAGTTCACGATCAATATCATCATCATCATCGTCGTCGTCGTTGTCATCATCATCATCATGCACTCCATCATCCTGGGTCTCATGTGGTTACACAGTTCCTCTATCACCAGGACACAGTTCAGTATTAACTCTTTGACTCGCACACCCTGTCCACCAGTATCCTGCATCGCCAACCATGGTAGCAAAGCAAAAACTTAACCCTCTGACTCCCTCACCCTATCCACCAGCTTCCTGTATTACTTGCCAGTAATAATCCACATTGTTTTTTTGTTATTGGTGTGTGTGTGTGTGTGTGTGTGTGTGTGTGTGTGTGTGTGTGTGTGTGTGTGTGTGTGTGTGTGTGTGTGTGTGGTGTGTTTGTGAATGAAGATGCATTGGCGTAATAAAAAAAAAATTTCTAAGCATCCTGACACTTTGTCCAACTGATTTTCCTTGAGCTAAGAGTAAGACATGCTAGATTCTTAAACTTTTGAATTTTCAGATGAAACTCTGCAAGGACAGGCAATCAAAAAAAACAAACAAACAAAAAACACAAAAAAACCCACAGTCACATGATCTGCCATTGATGTTATATGACTATGCATCTCGCCACAAAGCAGAGAGGGTAACATCACTTACGATGTCTTATCAATGCCATGTTCTACCACACACCGCCTTTTCTCGTCCAACTCTAAGCCTCCCAGATTTTGATCTATACCCCAAGTCAAAAGAACCCTCAAAGAGGCTCTATCACTCTATGGTGTATGTTTCTATCAGTTTTTAAGGACTTGGCAGTAATTTGAGTAAAGGTAACCAAGTGGATACAACATATCATTTTGGACCTTCCAACAGATGGGAATTAGTCACTCTGGAGACGGAATGTTACACCGAAGGAATATAAAAAGTACTTACCATTACTTTATTTTTCATGCCTTTACAAGTCTACATATTCTCACTTATCATTGGCTGACCTCATAGAGTCATACCATTATTTCTCACGAATTTATAAACAACTGACTCTAGTCTGTCATATATTAAACACCACCTCATGAACACTGGACTGACAATGCAGTTTACTGTGATACCAATTCACATCATGTATACCAAGCAACACATTCATGAATAACCCTTAATAACCAGTTTACAATAGTGTTATTTTATACAGATCCCAATCACCACATGATTTCTCACATGTACAAACCACCACTACACACCAACACATCATCCCACATGCACATCCCACATTATTTCACACATCCACAACTGCACATCACTCATTCAACACTGCCTCGCATTATCAGACCAACACCAAACTCACCAATCCCAAAACCTACAGCCAGAATAGGAAAAGAAAGAGGACAAGACTTTCAAGACCAATCTCCATTTTGTGATAAATAACTGGATTTTGGAGTTTGTTCAAGAGTGGGATTCACTGCACTCAGATGATACAATATGCAGTCCACTCAAACCTGCCAGTAGCTATCTGCCCGACTCCTTAACACAGCCTGTAAAACCCTACCTGCTGGTAAGGTCTTAAAATGAAAGTCATGTGGTGGTGTAGGGGCCTATAAACACTAAGCCGATACCATTTAAATGACAGAAACATCATGACAGGCAGCAAACAGGCCTGGACTGAATTGCTTCTAATTCTGTAATAAATTTAGACAGTGAACAGGCCATGACTGAACTGCTTCCAGTTCTGTAATAAACTAAGGCAGAGAATAGGCCATGTGAATGAATATGAATTGCTTCCTGTTCCGTAATAAATTATCTCCCTTCCTCTTCCTACTCTGAAAGTCTCTCTCTCACACACACATGCACGCGCACGCACGCACGCACACACACACACACACACAATCTGTGCTTACCTGGCCAACAGGACTGCTGGTTTTTGGTGACAGAGAGCGAGGCTGACCTGATACAACCCCTGAGTACAGAGCACCGGCCGAGGTCTCTGGCGGCACTTTGGCTGGCACAGCGTCCTGCATGGAACCGCGTCGATGAGGAATGTGTGCAGAAGAGGTGGTGGTAACAGACACAGGAACAGCAGAGGAGGACGGAGGGGTGGGTCCAGAGCTGATAAGCTTGGCCGGGTCTTGTTGAGGATGAGAGACCACCATGCCTTGATGGACAATAGGGCCGTGCTCCCCCTGAATCATGAAGTAGCCAGGGGGAGGCCCCAAACCCTGATGGGGAGCACCCAATCCCTGTCGCTGTAGAGTGGCCAGGAACAACTCGCGCTGCTGCTGCTGCTCCCTCTCTCTCTCTCTCTCACGCTGCTCCCTCTCGCGTTCCAACTCGCGCTCAAGGCGCTCTGCCCCCATGCCGTTTTTGCCTGTCATGTCCCCAGGCGGCAGCAGATCACCAGGTAGAGATGGAGGTCGCATTTCACCATGGTGTGATGGAGGACGTGAGGATCGCTCCCTGCCCGCGCTGGGCGGGGCAGGCTGACTGCTGTGAGCACTGGGGGGTCGTTTGAGGGCTACAGGGCTGGGTACAGGTTCCAGGGACGACACAGTCGGCAACTGCGCACTTTGAGGTCTCTGAGGCTGAAGGGTTAAGGTGGGCGACACTTGTGAGGGGGACGGGGGAGGGGGTGTTTGGATGGGAGGCTGTTGGACAGGCAAGGAGCCTGGAGGACCTTGCCAGCCTTTGGGCAAGGGATGCGGCAACTTCGGGCTCATCTGAGGGTGCGGGGCCTGTACTAAGGCAGGTACAGGGGGCATGGAGGAGGCAGGGGGTTTGCCCAGACCAGTGGGGCTGCTGACACTGGGAGAGGCTACTGTGCTGGTGGTGGGAGCATGACTCTGCATTCTCATCACATTGCTGGGAGTCGAGGACACTTTGGGGGCCGTGTAGCGTACATCATGTGGCACCGGGTGTGGAAGGGGCAAGGTGGACATTGGGCCGCTCTGAGACACATTCTGTTCTCGTGATGAAGGAATGACAAACACGCCTGTGCGTCGTGTCTGTTCCGACATGTTGGCCGGGTGACCAGGTGGGAACATGGAGGACATCTGGGCCAGAGGGGATGCATCTTCTCGTCCTGGTCCAGAACGCTGACCTCCAGGGCCCTGGGGGTGGCCAACACTGGACACCACAGTATGGGAAGGGTTGGATGGAACACTGGACACGACTGTCTGTGGCAGGCTGAGTGGTCCACTGGATATCACAGTCTGTAGATGGTTAGATACAACGTTGGCAGCCATAACACCTGGGTGACTGGTAGCTATACTAGACCCCAAACTTTGTGGGTGGCTGGAGGTAATGTTTGCTGTGATATTCTGAGGGTGGCCTGCTGGAACTGCCAGAGCTTGTGGGTGAGTTGATGAACTACTTGACATGACAGTCTGGGGATGGCCTGTCGCTAATTTGGGCATCATTGTCTGTGCGTGATTGCTGGAAGCTACACTGGACATCACTGACTGTGGAATATTGGACATAACAGACTGCGGGTGAGGGGAAGGCAGACCAGATACCAGACCCTGCGCATGACCTGGGGGAACGTTGGACATCACCGACTGTGGATGTGGAGATGACAGACTGGACACTACACTCTGTGGATGACTGGCAGGTACACCAGACATCACCGACTGAGGATGACCGGAGGAAATGTGCAGCATTGTCGTAGTCGGAGCAGAGGAACCACAGGCTGTCATGGTCATGGGGATGCCAGCACCAATACTGGACATCACAGCCTGCCCACGACCGGATGGAGCACCAGCAGCCATGGACTGAGCGTGACTGGACGGGGGATGTGCCTGCATGGTGTGGGGGTGAAGGGGAGAAGGCGGGTGGACATGGCTGGCCGGAGAATGGACCATCATGTGGGGCAGACCAGGAGTCAGTGGGGGGCCCAGGTTACCACCTGCGTGCGGAGCTTCTGGACTGGCCAGCACATGACCCTCACCCTTTCTGCCTCGATTCAGATGTCAGATGCCGAGTGTGGGGGTGGGGGGAAGCTGGGACTTGCCACAGAGGATGACAAAGTGTGTGTGTGCATGGAGGTGGCTATAGTGTGAGAGGAAGGAGAGGATGGGGGCAGAGCGTAGGGGCCCACAGGGTGAGAGGAGGGAGGAAGAGATTGACGACCATCAGGCACAGGGGGAGAAAATTTGCTGTGACCAGCCATGCTGGAGGTAGGGGGCGCCCCAGGCTGCCATGACATGTTCAAAGACAATGATGGTGCAGTTTCCAACTTGACACCGGTGGTAGGCGGCTTTGCCATCTGCCCCAGTTTGGTGATGTCACCCGGCATGACAAAGCCTGGAGGAAAGCTGGCAGTTCTCCAGGCATGGTTACTTTGGTGGTGGGGTCATGTTTGCCTTTCCCTCTGTGTGAGGGGTGGGGTGAGCCTGCCATAACAAGAGGAGTCTGTGGTCCCATCAAGCTCATCTCCATCCCTCCCTTAGTCACCAGTCCATTGTCCCCTGCTGAGGAAGGCATCACACCGCTTTCAGCTGTCTCTACTACTGTTGTCTGCTTACCCCCTCGACCTGCACAACACATGAAACCTATACTGTATAGCAAGCACACAGACTACAATGCACACAAGTACCACAGTACTTAGGGGCCTAACACAACAGACACTGTTAGTACTGTTATTTAAAGCTTCGCCTACTGTACAGAGCCATATCAGCCATCTCAAAACGTACACATACCTCACCGGAAAAAAATTAAGTACACATATCAATGCATTCACACACATGACCTAAGGATATGCCCCTGGCATTGACCACCCCAATTTATTACCAGGGGGGTTAAAAAATAAAACAAAAATGAATTCAAACATAAACATACTTAAAAAATTGAATACAAACATTAACATAACTAAGGACACTAAAACTATAAAACGGGTGTAAATTACCTAATACTGCTTCTGCACATCACCTATTCTTAGGGCCAAAAATGCACTTATGTAACTATTCATTGATCCTAAAAGAAAGTATGCACAACTTTATAAAACACTTCTAGGTGAATGGACTAGCACGTCAGAAAAATGGTAGTTCTAAAGAAATGACAGAAAGCAAAAAGGCTAGGCAGAAGAAACAGACTGACAGGAAAGAGGAAATCTGTCACAAAAAAATTCGAGAAGGTGCAGAAACCATTACTCTCCACATCTCTCTAATATTTCATCCTTTTCCATGATAAGCGTACCATCTTTCGATTTTAAGCATTCAGCTGATGTGCATGTCTTTTTCCTGTGGGCAGTTTCTTCAATTTTTCTGTACATAACTCTGAGGATCTGTTTTGTGTCAGTCTTCTATTTCTTTGCAAATTTGTTTCCAGCCAAGCTTCCTTAGCTTCATTGCACCTGTTCCTGATTTCCATGTTTATCTTTTTGTATTCTTCCTCTTTTCCCTTTGCCTTCCTCCGTTTTTCCATCATGTCTATAATTTCTTTTGTCATCCAGTTCCTTTACGCTTTTCTTTCTATCCTACAGATTTCTTCACAAGCTTCATTTATCAAGTTTCTGAACTGTTCCTCACTGTCACCAACGTCCTCCAGAGCACTGAATTTGTTAAGTATGTTATTTTCACAGGTCACTTCATCTGTCATTAAGAGTCCAAGATTCAGTTTGATTTTACTTTTGGTCAGTTTTCTTCTCTTTAGTTTTAGCCTACATCTTGATTACAGGATTGTGGTCACTGTTGCAGTCTGCGCCTAGTAGTGTTTTTGCTATCGGTGAAGAAAGTCTACATTTTTTATTTATCAGGATGTAATCAATTTGATTTTTAATATTATCTCCTGGGCTCATCCATGTCAATCTTCTTCTGTTAGGCTGCTCAAACCAGGTTTTCCTACTATGAACTCATTCATCTAATAATAATAATATATTTTTAATAATATATTTTATTTATATAGCGCAAAATCTTGATAAAATCAAATCTAAGCACTGAGCGTATACATGCATACATAGTACATACATGAGCGTATACATGCATACATACCTACATACATATGAGCGTATACATGCATACATACATGCTTACATACTTACATACATAAATCTAAGCTGAGCGTATACATGCATATATACATACATACATAAATCTAAGCGTATACATACATACATACATACATACATACGCACATGCATACATAATAATTACAATATTTATATAGCGCAAATCTCGACAAAATCAAATCCAAGCGCCGAAAAGATACACACGCCACACCACGCACGCACCGCACGACACGCACGCACACGCACGCACGCACGCACGCACGCACACACACACACACACACACACACACAAAACACCAAAATGGCCACAAATGGGGAGAAAAGAATAAAAGCAATAAAAGCAAGAATAAAACCAATGGAAAACCACAGAGAGCACATCATATACAATTATATATTAAAACAAAGTGATTCCCCTCCGAGCGGAGACAGGCTGCAGAGGGGGTTGAGTGAGGTTAGGATTTTATGCAGAGGAGAAAAGGTGAGTTTTGAGAGCGGACTTGAAGGAGGCAAAAGTAGGTTGCTGACGGACTGAGAGAGGAAGTTTGTTCCAGGAGAGTGGACCAGAAACAGAGAAGGCTCGTGGACCATAGGTATTGAGCTTAGTGTGTGGAAAGCGAAAAGTCAGAGGATCGGAGGCAGAGCGGAGGGTACGTGAGGGAACATAGATCTCAAGTAGGCTTGACAGGTAATCGGGGGCTGCGTTATTGAGGCTTTTGTAGCACATGGTGTCTAGTTTGTACTGTATGCGCTTTGATACAGGGAGCCAGTGAAGTTGTGCCAGGAGAGGAGATATGTGGTCAGCTTTTTTCTTTTTGAGTACAAGGCGTACAGCATGTTTTGAATGCGCTGTAGGATGTGAATGGTGGAGGCAGGAAGACCAGACAGGAGTGAATTGCAATAGTCAATGCGAGACATTATGAAGGAGAGAACGAGTTTTGCAGTTGCTTTCCACAGAGAGATACTTCCTGATCAGGCTTATACGATGGAGATGATAGTAGCAAGATCTGGCAGTTTGAGAAACAAAGTTGTTCATGGACAGGGTAGAGTCAATGCAGACACCAAGGTTTTTAGCTAAATCAGAAATTGGGACTGATGTGTTACATAATGGGAGAGAAAGAGGAGGCAGCTGGGAAAGTTTCTGACGGGTGCCAATGAGGATAGCTTCTGTCTTGTCGTCATTAAGCTGAAGTCTATTGTGTGTCATCCAGTTCTTAATGTCCGAGTAACACTCAGTGGTGCGAGTCAACAGGCGCTGTATATTATCAGGTGAGTCACTGTCATCTGTGCCCATTCTACAAGTTTTTCTCCCCTTTCATTTTGTGTGCCAAGGCCATGAGGTCCAACTATGTCCTCCACCCTCTCCTGTCCCTCTTTAGCATTAAAACCTCCCATTATTACTGTAATATCTTGTGATTTGCATTGATCCTTGGCCGTCTCTAATACTTCATAGAAGTTGTCAATTTCTTTTCGACTACATCTGGATGTTGCCTTGTTGGTGCATATACTTGGATGATGTTGATATCAAATGGCTTGCCCTCTAACTTCACTAGCAAAACTCAGTCTGACACAGCCCAGTATCCCATGACTAATTTTGACTAAACGAACAACAAGAAATAAATCTTTACTGAAGTAAAAGCTGTAACAAACATGAACAACATCATGATGATCTCAAGTTGACCAACACAAAAGCTATACTCACCACGACCAGTTGATCTCGGTGCTGTCTTCTCTGCTTCAGGTTTGTGGTCCGAGACGTCAAAGATGCCCTTGGAGACAGCATCGATGATCTTGTCCACATTGCTCATGGAGGAAGTGGAATCATCTGATGCCTGTTCCTCCTGCACCAGCTCTTTGAAGGGTGTGATGGCGGGTAGGGGTTGGGTGGGTGTGGTGGGTAAAGCTGGCGGTACCCCCACAGGATTCATCATCTCCCCTACCTTGCCCAGAGTCATAGAGTCACCAGACGATTCTGAAGGTCGCTTGTTGCGGCCCCGTGTGGTACGCAGCATAGGACCAGGCTCCAATTTTTGCTCCTGTTCATTGGCTTCAAACTCGTAGATGTTGTCCTTAGAGATGGGCTTGGGGTCAATGGTGGACAGCATGTTGGCCGCCTTCCAGTCCTCAAAACTCTGGTGGGGAATACTGTCCAGGCCTTCCCCCTCCTTGCCTATGCCCCGCCCTTTGTTAGGAGACTCATCTTTGCGTTGCTTGCCCCGCCCCACCTCCAGCTTCTCCAGCTTGACGATAGGTGACCCCATGTCATTGGAGGCTTTAGGTGACCCTCGACCTCTGGGTGTGGCCGTGTTCTTGGGGGATTGGCCGCCCCGCACTGCGCGAGGAGAGGAACCAGACCGCGAAGCGCGTGGAGAGGTGATGGTGATGCCTTGCTCCATGGCTTTGTAGTTAGTGGGTTTGCGTGTGCGTGAAGGACGCTGGGTCTTGTAGGGGCTGGTCACCGATGATGCCAGGTGAGCTGGGGACTTGTCTTCAGAGTCCGAGCCCAGCTGATACTGAGCCTTGCAGCGCTCCTCTCCATCAGTGGGTGTCTCCTGATCCTCCAGATTGATGACCAGTTCTGCTTCCCCATAAGATGAGTCCAGGTCTGTTTTGGACTCGGGACTGGCTAGGTCTTCCTTTACAATACCCTGCTGCCAGGAGGGCACCACGGGCACTGAGGCTGCTGACGTCCCAGAAACCGCTATCATGGAGTCAGCCATCGGTGACGCTGGTGGGGGCAAAACACTTCCCTCAGAATCAGCTGCATCTCGTGACAAACCTCCTCGTCCACGGCGACCTTTACCCCGAGAACTATTCTTTCTCTGTGGTGATTTCATGGTCTGAGGACTTTCTTCGGCTGAGGAGGCCTGTAGGGTACTCATGGCCGATTCTACAATCAGTTCTATGCCTGGATCATCGTCCTCAAATTCAAAGTCATAGGTGTCCAGATTTTTCTTCTTGGATTCAGTATCATCCACCTTAGGCAGCTCAGGCAAGGACTTCATCATCTCTGGCACCTGTTTCGGCTCCTCAGGGGGCATGTAGGGCATGTGCGTGTCGCTAAAAGGCAGTCCAGGGAAATAATCTTTGAGCGTGGGAGTGGGCGATACCTCCTGTGATGGCAATGAAGGCAGTTCCTCTTTAGCCTGCGAGTCTTTCGGTCCCTTGGAATTGGAGCGTTGCTTCTTGCCGCGACGAGGTGTCTTCTTGCCTGGTTCAGCCACTACGTCCTCTGGAGGTTGCACCTTGTCTGCTTGCTGCTCTTGGAGCTGCTCCATGACAGACAGAGACTGCTCATGCTCCACTGACTGGGCTGATGTCTGGGGTGCCTCCGAGGCCTCAGGGATGATGGGTCCCGCTGTCTCTGGCTGTCCCTGTAGGGCAATAGGATCCATGAGGGCGGTGGAGGGAGAGGTGGGGGTGACAGTGGGATCCATCCCACCTGTGGGCTCTTGATGCATGGTGGCTATGGGGTGAGTGTCCCCAGTGTCGAAGGTAAACTGGTGGGTGTCCTCCTCTCCCATGATGGCCTGTACCGCCAAGGCTGCTTCCTCTGATGCTGCTTGCTCTTCTCGTTCCTTCCTTTCTAACTGCACAAATCCATCTTCCTCAGGCTCAGCTGGCTCTTCCGGCTCTGCTAGTGAGCTGGCTGGCTCCGTGGCTGGGAAAGCCACTTTGTCCACTCTCTCGGGTTTAGTGAAAGGAGTGAACAAGCCCATGTCTTCCCCAACCGGCTGGGACAGGTCTGCAAACTCTTTGGCATCCTGCAACTTGGGCGATTGTTTCTCCATTTTGTCCATGGGAGAACCGAGATCTCTGTTCTCTGAGAACAGAGGGGACGGGTCCTTGGGAATGGTAATATCCTCATAAGAAAAACGCCGGTCTGGAAAACTGGCCTTCTTGTCAATGACATCCTGAAGAAGAACGGTAGTATCCTCTGTGCTGTTCTTGGTGGCCTCCAGACACATCTCCACAGCAGCCAATGGATCAATCTCTTTGGATCCCTTGCGTGGATCTTTCTTCTCTTTTTTCATCTTCTTCTTCTTGGGTTTCACTGGAGCTTCAGAATCAGATTTTTCACCCAGCTCTTCTGCCTTGGGTTTGAAAGCTTCCTCAGGGATGTTGATGAGGGGCTTGTTGTCCTGGTCCACTGAGGATGGCATACCGAAGAGACTGGCCCAGGCCGGTTTTCCTTTATCTTCAGACGACGTAGCCATTTTGCTCTCAGCTTTACTCTGTATGCCAACCTGGCAGCTTCTCTGTTCTCTTCAGCAGGAACGGCACATGTCTGTATCTTGTCGGGACTGGCCACAGAGTCCAGACTGGGGGTTTTCTCCACTTTCTTGTCCTTCTCTTCCTTGTCCTTGCCATCGTCAGGGCGGGGAATGCTGTCTCTCTTCTTGTGGATGAGTGGGGCGGGGTGGCCCCAGAAGCTGACAAAGGGATCCAGTTCCTCTGGAGCCTCAGCCACAGGGGCTGGGGGTTCTGGCTCTGGTTGCTTCTTCACCGTTTCTGCCACCAGAGAGCTGATGGCAAATGACTGAGGACTCTTCTCTGCCACTTCTTTCTTCTTCTTCTTTTTCTTAGGCTTAGTTTTGCCCAAGTCATCTGCCATGCTACTGTCCTTGGACTCCTCTTTGACCTCCACCTTATCCTTCACCTTGCTCACGTCATCAGCCAAGGTCTGCAAAATGGGATCACGACTCGCACCTTCTTTACCCAGCAGTGTTCCTGACTCAGACACCTGGTCCATTTTCTCCACCATTTTTCCTTTGCTCTTTCTTTCTTTCTTCTCCTTCTCTTTGCCCGACTTGGCCCCTGGTTCCTTTTTCATGTCCAAATTAGCATTAGTAGTGGGCAGTTCTGTCTTGCCTTCCTCAACAATTGGCTCTTTTTCCTTGACCTTGATAGGGGACTGTTTGTCTGGAATGGCAGATGCCTTTTCTGATTCTGGGGCAGAGGTCTTCGAACTCTTCGTTGGGCTTTCACTTTCACTTTTCTTTGGTCGCTTCTTCTTCTCTTTCTGTTCTGTTTTGGGTTTATTCACCTTTTCCTCTGGAGTCCACACAGACACTTTGGGAGCACTCTGCTCTTCCTCTTTCACAGACACTTTGGGAGTGCTCTGCTCCACAACTTTCACCTTTTCCTCCATCTCTGGGGGTTCAGAGGTCACTGCTTCAGCTGGCTTCGCAGGGACATTTGTCACATCTGTTTTGGTGGTTGCACTTTTCTTTTCCTGCGCTGGATCAATCTGACTTTCATTATCATCATCTTTTCTCCCTTTCTTCTTCTTCTTCTTCTCTGAATGTTCTTCTTTGTCTTTCTTCTTCTGCCCAGCAGGCACTTCTGTCTGTGCAGCAGGTTCATCATTAGGCTTCTTTTGCTCAGCTGTAGTCTTCTTAGGTTTGGAACTAGATTCCTTTTTCTTCTTTTCTTTGACAGGTTCCTCTTTGTGTTTGTCTTTATCGTCGTCTTTTTGATTTTCATGTTCCGATTCAGTGTTCAAGTCCATGGGCTGATCATCCAGGACTGGCATTTTCTTCTCTTCCTTTGGTGCTGGCTTTTTGTCTGTCACTTTGTCCTTCTTTTCTTTCTTGTCTCTGGTTTCTGATGCCATTTCTTTGCTAGACGAAGGTTTGGCTTTTTTGGCTGGGGGCTCTTCAGTATGGCCTTCTTATTTTTACCTAGGTTTTCATTACATTTGTCTGCCTTCTTCTTCTCTTTCTTGGGAGGTTCCAGATCAGTGTCGTCAAAATCGTCGTCATAATCATCGGAGCTCAGTTCTGACACAGGTGTCAGGTGGCTGGATGATTTCTTGCCTGCTTTGGCTACAGGCTGTAGTTTCGGAATGTCAGAGTCATTGGAGTCTTCTGTTGACTTCCGCTTTCTGGCTTGTTTTTTGGGTACGTTCTTTTTATCTGACTGCTTTGACGGTGTGGACTTTGACTTCGGTGCTGGTCGCTCTGGGGTGTTGTCCCGACCAGCACCTTCAGAATCAGAAGAAGAGCTGAAAATGTGGGAAGTCTTTGGCTTGGGTGTGCTGGCTGCTTTCCTGAGAAGAGCAGCCACTTCCTCTACTTCATCATCTGTTGAAGATGAGAGGACAGCAGGTCGCTTCTTTTTCACTGGCTGAACTGTTTTCTTTTTCGTGGCTTTTTTCTTGGCATTGAAATGGGAGTCACTGTCTGACTTGCACGAATCAGATTCAAGGGAAGACAGGCTGCTTTCATCTGAAGACG
The DNA here is from genome assembly GCA_030674185.1 of Monoplex corrugatus. Taxonomy (NCBI): domain Eukaryota; kingdom Metazoa; phylum Mollusca; class Gastropoda; order Littorinimorpha; family Ranellidae; genus Monoplex; species Monoplex corrugatus. Next base: position 1,633,804 of record JAPXFY010000032.1, on the reverse strand, counting down.
AGTCGTCCAGAGGAACCTTCGACTTGGATTTTTTGGTAGAATCGCGGCGTGACTGTAACTGACTGAGTTTCTTGCGAGTATCTTTAGACACCTCACTGACAGGATTTTTCTTGGTGCAAGAGCGTCTTTTGATGGTATCATACATGGAGGTGAACACCTGCTCTTCCTCCAACAGATGATAAGGGAAATCATCATCTGCCGCCCTTTTACTCTCCGCCTCTCTCTCTTTCTCTCTCTCTTTCTCTCTCTCTTTCTCTTTCTCTTTGGCTTCTTTCGACTTCTTCTTCTCTTTGGCTTTCTCCCTCTCCTTGGCCTTTTCCTTCTGTTGCTTTTCTTTCTCCTTTTCCTTTTCTTTCTCCTTTTCCTTTTCTTTTTCCTTTTCTTTTTCCTTTTCCTTTTCTTTTTCCTTTTCCTTTTCTTTTCCTTTTCTTTTCTTTTTGCTTCTGCTTCTCTTTCTCTTTTCTCTGCTTTTCCCTGCGCTGTTTGTCTTTTTCTTTTCTCTTTTCTTCTTTTCTCTTTTTTTCTTCCTCTCGTTTCTTTTCTTCTTCTAACTTCTTCTGTTCTTCCTTTCGTTTCTCTTCTTCCTTCTTCTTTTCCTCTTCCTTTCTTTTCTCTTCTTCTTTCTTTTTCTCCTCCTCCTTTCTCCTCTCTTCATCCTTCTTTTTCTCTTCCTCTTTCTTTTTCTCCTCCTCCTTTCTTTTTTCTTCCTCTTTTCTTCTCTCTTCTTCCCTTTGTCTCTCTTCCTCCTTTCTTTTCTCTTCTTCTTTTCTCTTCTCTTCCTCTTTCTTCTTTTCCTCTTCTCGTCTCTTCTCTTCTTCTCTCCTTCTGTCCTCCTCTTCTTTCTGTTTTGACTTGTCATTCTCACTGCTCTTGCTCTTTTTGGCTGCCTTGTTTTTGTCTGTCTCTCTCCCTCGGTTGGACTTGTTTGGGTTTTTGCTGCTCTCCTTGCCACTTTTGGAAGATGATGATTTGGCCCCTCCATCCGCCGGCTTTTGGCCATCCTTTGCTGTGTGCGTCTTCTGCTCTCCCTCCTCCAAGGAACTGTCTGTCATCTTGGAAATGGTCTTTTTCTTGTCCTGGGAGTTCTCCTGCTCTGTGGTTTTCACTTTGTGCTTGGTATCTGGTTTTGACGCCTCTGCCTTGCCGTCATGTTTTTCTGACTTCTCTTTGACTTTGCTCTTCTCTTTGGACTTCTCGTGGCCATCAGCTGTTTTCTTCTCCTCCTTCTTCAATTCCAATGACTTACTGTGGCTCTTCTTCTCTTCCTTGGGGGTCTTCTCTTTTTCATCCTTCACAGCTTCTGTCTTCTCCACAGTCTTCTTTTCTTCCTTTTCTTGGCTGCTGGACTTTTTCTCCTTCTTGTGACTGTCGTGCTTGTCCCTGCTCTTGACTTTGTCATACATGTCCCCATGACCAGCGTCCTTAGACTTGCTCCTGGACTCGCTTTCTGTGCTGGGGTCTCTGCTCTCTTTTTTGCTTTTTTCGTCCTTGTCTTCCTTGTGCTTCAACCTGCTTTTACTGTGGCCCTCACTACTGCTCTCTTTGCTTTTCCCTGCACCGCTCCTGCTGTGCGTGTCGCACGTCTTGTCTTTACTTTTGCCAGAGGCGGCGGAGTCGAATCTTTCTCTGAGCTTTTGCTGCGAGAATGGTGTTCCTTGTCCTTGCCCTTGGTGTGTGTGTCTCCCTCTTTGCTTTTGCCGTCGCCGTCTTTCACCTCTCCTTTCCCACCATGACCTCCACTTTCTTTGACTTTTGTCTTGTTGCTCTCCGATTTCCTCTCCTTGTTTTTGGGACGTACCTCTGCTTCTTTGGCCTTGCCTGCTGTCTGAGGGTCTCTCACTCTGGACTGAGACTCCACGTCTGTGTTGTTGGATGGATCTGCTTTAGATTTGGATCCAGACTCTTTCTCCTTGCTCTTGCCGTCAGACACCTTTCCTTTGCCATGGAGATTGTCTTTACTTTTGGCCTTGGATCCCGACTCATGACGTGCCCTGTCTGCCATTTTCTGACTGGAACTGTGTTCTTGTCTGTCGCCCTCTTTCTTGTCTGTGCGGTCCAGGGAGGTGTCCTTGGAGGCTGACTTGCCAAGCTTTTGTCGGCCTGGGAGAGTTTACTGTGGGTCTTCTTGTCTTTAGTTTCAAGATCAGTCTTGGGGGTACTGCTATCATGCCTGTCCCCTGTATCACCTCCCCTCACCTTGTCCCTGGACGCCAAGGATTTGGACTCGCTCTTGGTGCTAAGAACCTCAGGCTTGATGTCTGGGGCAAACAAGGGGTCAGGCTTCACGCTCTGTTCTACCAGACGACTGTGAGCGCCCTTCACCTTGCTGGGCCGGTCACTGTGACTTTTGCCCGAGGAGGGAGGGGTCAACGCCAAGCTGCTGGAGGTATTGGTCACCACAGGGGTGGAGACGGAAGAGGTGGTGGTGGTGGTGGTAGTTATGGAGGTGGTGATGGTGAGAGATGAAGAGGTGAGGGTGGAGGTAGTGGTTGGCATGGAATGCATCACAGACGCTTGTGAGGAGCTAAGTGAAGACGAAGGGAGGCCCAGCTTGGTGCTGCTGCTCCCTGCCTCTCCAGAAACAGACAAAGACAGTGACGTTTCTTGGTGAAGCCGCCCACATGACGGCTTGTCCTCTCTCTTGCCAGCAACAGAGGCCCAGTCTTTGGTCTGTTCTGTAAGGGGGGGACTGTCAGAAACACAGGGATTAGATCCAGCCTCTATATCAGCAATACCGTGCAGAGTGGAGTCCACACTGTCAACACCTGTCACATTTGAAGAGATATCCTTTCCTGGCACTGAAGTCAAGGTCACATCCTTCTGGGTCACTGACATACACACAGTATCCCTACTGGTCACTGAAGTCAAGGTAACATCTGTGGTACACACAGACGAGGAGCCTGAAGAGTTCACAGACACAGACTCCACAACTCTGGCATTGTGACTGCCAGTGGACACACAGGAGACACGTACATCCGACACAGCCATAGCCTGGGATGTGGCCGACTGCAGGCTGGTGGTCAGAGTCAGCAGACCAGGGTCTTGCTCCCCGGAACCTGAAGAGGCTACGGCAACAGAACTTGGCCAGCCATGTTTGTCATGACCCACAGCCAGCCCCGCCGCCTCCAGGGCAGCAGCCGACTCAGCAGAATGAGGGGAGGGAGAGAGGGTTGCGAGGGTGGGAGTGGTCCATACAGTCAGGGCTGGACCAGCACAAGGACGAGGAGAACAAATCCCTGTCACCGACACGGGGAAGGTGGGAAGAGCAGTGGACAGAGGATAAGGGCGGGGAGAGGTGGTGGAAGGGGAAGGGCTGGAGGCAGGGAAGGGAGAGCGGAAGGCTGGCTGTATGAGGGAGGGGGTGGTGACCATGAGGCCTGGCAAGCCGGCTATGGTGGTGGTGGTGGTGGTGGTGGGCTGCTGCATGGAGGCCCAGGCTGTGGTGACAGGCGCCGCACTGCCACATCCTACCTCCACACCCGCACCATCCACAAAAGGCAGGGGCCGACCAGGCAGAAAACCACCAAGCTTCACACCTGAGGATCGGTACTGCGCCAAGGCTGCCAGGTTGGTTTCGTGTGCGTCGTTCTGCTGCTGTCCGAGTCGCCTGTAGTCCTGATCCAGAATACTGCTGCGTTTCAGTATGGTCTGCACGATCTCGGACGGCTTCTCCTCCTCCTTATCGACAGCCACACCTCCCGACTCCGGGCCCTTCTTGCGTACTATGCGGAACTTGCTGGAGTAACTGGTGGAAGAGCTGGGGATGGCTTGGTGAGCGGAGCTGGAGGCCATGGCCGAGGTGTTGGGCTTGTTCATCATCATGTCATCCAACTTGCGTATGCGATCTTCAAAGTCGGGCCCCTCTGCCACGGGACAATCGTCATCCAGACTGCTGTCGGACAGATTGTTACCCAAGTGTATTGGGGAGGACAGGGCTGGCTGGCTGCTGTCCTCTTGATGCAGGCCTGAAGGAGACAGGGTCCTGCTGGCTGTGGTCCACTCCCCCATGGGGGACAGAGCTTTGGGGGAACTGCGCACACTCTCAGAGTTGACCGACTCCAAGTCCACAACATCTTCACTGAGGGCGGGGCTGAAGCAGGCCTCAGGACTGGGGCCCACCTTGGGGCTCCAGCCACTCACTTTGTCCAACACTAGGGAAGTTTTAGACGCACCTCCCCGAACCTTGTCCAGTCCAGTCCATTTCCCTCCCTTCCCCTTGTGTGTCAATGTACCCCCTGAAACCACCACACCAGTTTTGCTGGCGGAATCTTTTGTCCTGGAATAACTGTCACTGTCACCATCCAGGCACTGTCTGCCACCAGTCACATCTCCAGTGGACCGACCTCTGACTATCGAGTCTTCTTCCTGCCCACTGTCCGAGTGATAGGAATGTTTGAAATTGTCCGTGTCCATGTCCACTTTGCGACGCTTGCAGTCCGAAGGGCTGCTCTCTGCACTGTCCACTAGCACACAGTCTGCACCACCAATGTTCACTTTGAACTCCACCTCCCCCTCCCCACGATCAGTCTTGGCAGAGGTCTGTAGGGCCAGACGTCTCTGTTTCTCTTTCAGTTTCAGCTCCACGCGGTTCAGCTCTTCCACCTGTTTGCGACAGTTGTCCCTGGAGCTGCCGTCCCTCTTCTTCCCAGACCCGTCACCTCCCTGCCCGTCCACCGTCAGGTCCGTGATGTCGTCCACATACGCCCGGTTGTCCTCACGCCCCAACTCCATCAACAGCTTCTGTTTCTGCAACTGTAGGTTCAGCAGCTCGGCTTCGCTCACTGACCCGTTCTCCTGGCTGCTGGACGAACCGGGACTGGCGGCCAAAGTGTCAATGAGGCGTACACCACGCGATTTGTTCCCTTCGCTCTTGGCCAGTTTGCTGCCCGTCTTGCCGAACTGCTGTCGCTGTCGACGCTGACGCTCCCGTTCCGAGGTGATCTTGAGGGTGAGGCTACCCACACTCTGCCCTTTCTTCTTGTCCTTGATCAACACAGTGTCCTCGTGAAGTCGCTTGCGCACACTGGATTTGTCTGGCAGTGTCACTTCAGAACCCAGTTTGGGGGGAGTGGGGGAGGAGGTCTGACTGACCCACACACTCCTCAGCTTGGGTTTGTTGTCTATCACAGTGTAGGTAGGCTTGTAGTCGGAGTTACCCTCCAGATTACGCGTAAAGAATGTCTTTGAGATGGGCTCCTCTGCCTCTGTGGGGGTGGGAGGCGTAGAGCTTAGCTCATCTCCGTCGGGAGAACTGCGGCCTGACAAAAACACCGGGGAACGACGGCCACGAAGATCAGCACCATCGCTCCCTCGCTCCAGCCCTTTGTCATCCGACTTGTCTTTGTCGTATTTGGTCCTGAACAGTTTCTCCTCCACCGTGCGCGTCACGTAGCGTTCTGAGCGGAAGGAGTTGTGCTCACTGCTGGGGGTGGAGCTTCGTGTGTATGGGTCCTTACTGTCGTAACGATCCACAGACACCTCTCGTGAGGAGCGGCGTGAACGGTCATCATAGTCATCACGATGGGGCGAGTGACCACGTTCCCGACGTTCTCGTTGACTGTGACCATAGTCACGCAGTTCCTGTTCATAGTCGTCCGTGTTCCTGAAGGAGAAAGTTCCACTCTGGCTGTAGTCTGACTGTCGGCTGCACACATCAACACAAGACACATCACATACTTCATATGCTATAGCTTTCTATGGATGTGATGTTGCATGCCATTTTCGTGGATAATTCACATACCTAGCTGAGTTAACACGCAAAATCTACCTGACCATCAAGACAGCCGTTCTGCGATGTTCCCACATTCCTATATAATACTAGAATGTTAGATCTATCATGTTCCCACATTCCTATATAATACTAGAATGTTAGATCTATCATGTTCCCACATTCCTATATAATACTAGAATGTTTGATCTATCATGTTCCCACATTCCTATATAATACTAGAATGTTAGATCTATCATGTTCCCACATTCCTATATAATACTAGAATGTTAGATCTATCATGTTCCCACATTCCTATACAATACTAGAATGTTTGATCTATCATGTTCCCACATTCCTATATAATACTAGAATGTTTGATCTATCATGTTCCCACATTCCTATACAATACTAGAATGTTAGATCTATCATGTTCCCACATTCCTATACAATACTAGAATGTTAGATCTATCATGTTCCCACATTCCTATATAATACTAGAATGTTTGATCTATCATGTTCCCACATTCCTATACAATACTAGAATGTTAGATCTATCATGTTCCCACATTCCTATATAATACTAGAATGTTAGATCTATCATGTTCCCACATTCCTATATAATACTAGAATGTTAGATCTATCATGTTCCCACATTCCTATATAATACTAGAATGTTAGATCTATCATGTTCCTGTACACATGATTGCTACAAGATATTTCTTTTACATTTCAAAGTCAAATGTACACCTGTGACTTTCCAAACACTTGTCATTTTTGCCCTTGTTTTCATGCAACACTCTACTGGTATCTAAATATTGCCAACATTTCCAGTTGACTTTCCACATGCAAACAGAGTTACTGATGACACTGCCACACACAAAATACTCATCTTGAAAACCCAATCATCATCATCACCATGTGGCCTGCCACATGGCGTTGATGATCATGACCCTCCCTACAAATCTATCCCTTGTTGCTGCAACTACATCTCCCATCCTCTCTGTCCTCAATAACTTTGCAAGTCTGTCCAATATTTTCTCCCTGGGTCTGCCTGGTGTTGTTTTTCCTTCCAGTTTTCCTGTCATAACCAGGTGCTCTAAGTTCTCTCGCCTCATAAAAATGTCCTACAAATGTTCCTGTCATAACCAGGTGCTCTAAGTTCTCTTGCCTCATAAAATATCCTACAAATGTTGCTTGTCTTTTCCTAATCTTCTTCCTTAATATTCTTCTTGTGTCTGCCTCCTTCAAGACTGTCTCATTTGTTTCCTTTGCTGTCCATGGAACTCATTAACATTCTTCTTAGAAACCACATTTCTCAGCTGCCTCAATCTTGGAAAACCCAATACAGATGTACACATTCTATTCTTGTATTTTCTTCAACATTATCTCTTCCATTGAAAACGTAAAAAGCTCATGTTGTCAAATTATGAAATATCCATAAGTTTCACAAACACTGTCATGTCTGTTTCATTATGCATGATAAGACTGTTAATTGTACACACCAAACCCCCAACAGGAGACAACCAGTTGTACACATCAAGCCCCCAACAGGACACAAAGGTTGATAATGGCCTACAGCTTCTTCACAGACTTGGGACAATGTGTCCACCTGCACATGCTGAAGCGACGGTTTTCTGGTTACAAGCATGTGCCTTCGACATGACAAGACCTGCGTCTGCTGAATCATTGCAGGGACAGGGCTTCTTCTGCCCCCTCCCCCATCTCCATTACACCTGACGTGGTGGATAATGTGATTTATATACCCCCCCCCCCCCCCCCCCTACCTCGTCTCCATGACACCGACATGGTGGATGATGTGATTTATATACCCCCCTACCTCATCTCCATGACATTGACATGGTGGATGATGTGATTTATATATATCCCTCCCCCATCTCCATGACGCCTAATGTGGTGGATGGTGTGATTTATATACCCCCCTACCTCATCTCCATGACACCTAATGTGGTGGATGATGTGATTTATATACCCCCCTACCTTGTCTCCATGACACTGACATGGTGGATGATGTGATTTATATACCCCCCTACCTCATCTCCATGACATTGACATGGTGGATGATGTGATTTATATATATCCCCTCCATCTCCATGACATTGACATGGTGGATGATGTGATTTATATACCCCCCCTACCTCGTCTCCATGACACTGACATGGTGGATGATGTGATTTATATATATCCCTCCCCCATCTCCATGACATTGACATGGTGGATGATGTGATTTATATACCCCCCTACCTCGTCTCCATGACACTGACATGGTGGATGATGTGATTTATATACCCCCCTACCTCGTCTCCATGACACTGACATGGTGGATGATGTGATTTATATACCCCCCTACCTCATCTCCATGACACTGACATGGTGGATGATGTGATTTATATATATCCCTCCCCCATCTCCATGACATTGACATGGTGGATGATGTGATTTATATACCCCCCCTACCTCATCTCCATGACACTGACATGGTGGATGATGTGATTTTATATATATCCCTCCCCCATCTCCATGACATTGACATGGTGGATGATGTGATTTATATACCCCCCTACCTCATCTCCATGACACTGACATGGTGGATGATGTGATTTATATACCCCCCTACCTCGTCTCCATGACACTGACATGGTGGATGATGTGATTTATATACCCCCCTACCTCATCTCCATGACATTGACATGGTGGATGATGTGATTTATATACCCCCCCTACCTCGTCTCCATGACACTGACATGGTGGATGATGTGATTTATATACCCCCCTACCTCGTCTCCATGACACTGACATGGTGGATGATGTGATTTATATACCCCCCTACCTCGTCTCCATGACACTGACATGGTGGATGATGTGATTTAATACCCCCTACCTCATCTCCATGACACCTAATGTGTGGATGATGTGATTTATATACCCCCCTACCTCGTCTCCATGACACTGACATGGTGGATGTGATTTATATACCCCCCTACCTCGTCTCCATGACACTGACGTGGTGGATGATGTGATTTATATACCCCCCTACCTCGTCTCCATGACACTGACATGGTGGATGATGTGATTTATATACCCCCCTACCTCGTCTCCATGACACTGACGTGGTGGATGATGTGATTTATATACCCCCCTACCTCATCTCCATGACACTGACATGGTGGATGATGTGATTTATATACCCCCCTACCTCGTCTCCATGACACCGACATGGTGGATGATGTTATTTATATACCCCCCTACCTCGTCTCCATGACACTGACATGGTGGATGATGTTATTTATATACCCCCCTACCTCGTCTCCATGACACTGACATGGTGGATGATGTTATTTATATACCCCCCCTACCTCGTCTCCATGACACCGACATGGTGGATGATGTGATTTATATACCCCCCTACCTCATCTCCATGACATTGACATGGTGGATGATGTGATTTATATACCCCCCTACCTCATCTCCATGACACTGACGTGGTGGATGATGTGATTTATATACCCCCCTACCTCGTCTCCATGACATTGATATGGTGGATGATGTGATTTATATACCCCCCTACCTCATCTCCATGACACCTGACATGGTAAATGATGTGATTTATATATATCCCCCTCAAGACACACACTCAACAAAGTAATATCAAAGAAACACAACTACGAAGCTTACCTGCTTCTGCGACTGGGGGAATAGTCATCCTGGTAAGCGCCGTCACCATGGCGACTTCTCACTCTCCCCAAGCGCCCACGATAGAAGCCAGACGTTGCCTGACTGCCGGCCGGTGAGAAGCGCAATCGACTCCTGTCACAACATGCTGCCTTTTAGAATGTCTCACACTCCTATCTATAACCCCATTACACCCTATCGCATAACAATCATAAATATTATTCTATTTGTACTGTGTAAACAGTCCATGGCAAAGTACAGTCGTTGCGCTCTAAAAAAAAAAAAAAAAAAAAAAACCCGAGGAGACAGGGTGTCAGTGCATTAATGCAACGTAAATACAGTCAGACATACACACCCTGTGGCAGCATAACACACACACACACACACACACACACACACACACACACACACACACACACACACACACACACACACACACACACATCATCAGAAAAAAGACATCTCATCAAAAGACATCTTCATACTCACAGCTGAGACATTCAAGTCATCACAAAACGTCTTGATACTCAACACCGTGAGACACATCCAAAGATTTGATACTCAACACTCTGACACTTGTTCATCACAAGACTTCTTGACACTCAAAGCTACGATACTCAACTCATCAGTAGACTTCTTGATACTCAAAACTGTGACATCATCAGAAAAAGACTTCTTGATGCTCAAAATTGACACTCATCAGAAAAAGATTTCTTGATACTCAAAACTGCGACACTCACTCATCAGAAAAGATTTCTTGATATTCAAAATTGTGACATTCACTCATCAGAAAAGATTTCTTGATACTCAAAACTGTAACACTCACTCATCAGAAAAGATTTCTTGATACTCAAAGCTGCGCTGGCGGAATTTGTGCAGACCCCTCTCATCAGGACGATTTTCTGGTCGCAACTGACCCGACTCCTCCATCTTGTCTAGGAAGTTGTTCTGGCACTCACGACTGGCAAAGTCCACCTGAAAACATATGTGTGCGCGCGCACACACACACACACACAGATACACACAGACACACACACACACACACAGACACAACACACACACACACACCACACACACACACACACACACACACACACACACACACCACACCACACCACAACACACAGACACACATCATCTCAACACAAACCTGATAAATCTTGATAATATGAGAAAAACACACAGTTCTTTAATTTTATGTGCAACTATTCACAGACTGACATATCACCAGGCTATTCCCACCTGCCGACATAAAACAACACCAGGCCATTCCCACATGCTGACATAAAACAACACTAGACTACTCCCACCTGTTGACATAACACTAAGCCATTCCCACCTGTTGACATAAAACACTGACTATTCCACCTGTTGACATAAAACAGACTATTCCCACCTGTTGACATAAACACCAGGTTATCCACCTGCTGACATAAACAACACTAGACTATTCCCATCTGTTGACATAAAACGCCAGGCTATTCCCACCTGCTGACATAAAACAACACAGACTATTCCCATCTGTTGGCATAAAACACTAGGCTATTCCCACCTGCTGACATAAAACAACACTAGACTATTCCCATCTGTTGGCATAAAACACCAGCTATTCCCATCTGCTGACATAAAACAACACTAGGCTATTCCCATCTGTTGACATAAAACGCCAGGCTATTCCCACCTGCTGACATAAAACAACACTAGGCTATTGCCATCTGTTGACATAAAACACCAGGCTATTCCCACCTGCTGACATAAAACAACACTAGGCTATTCCCATCTGTTGGCATAAAACACCAGGCTATTCCCATCTGCTGACATAAAACAACACTAGGCTATTCCCATCTGTTGGCATAAAACACCAGGCTATTCCCATCTGCTGACATAAAACAACACTAGGCTATTCCCATCTGTTGGCATAAAACACTAGGCTATTCCCACTGCTGACATAAAACAACACTAGGCTATTCCCATCTGCTGACATAAAACAACATGACTATTCCATCTGTTGGCATAAAACAAACTAGGCTATTCCCATCTGTTGCATAACACCAGGCTATCCCACTGTTGACATAAAACAACACTAGACTATTCCCATCTGCTGACAAAACAACACTAGACTATTCCCATCTGCTGACAAAACAACACTAGACTATTCCCACCTGTTGACATAAAACACTAGACTATTCCCATCTGCTGACAAAACAACACTAGACTATTCCCATCTGCTGACAAAAACAACACAGACTATTCCCACCTGTTGACATAAAACACTAGACTATTCCCATCTGCTGACAAAACAACACTAGACTATTCCAACTGTGACATAAAAACAGACTATTCCCACCTGTTGACAAAAAAACACTACACTATTCCCACTTGTTGAAATAAAAACAACACTAGAATATTCTCATCTGCTGACATAAATGCCAGCATTCCACCTGTTGACATAAACAACACTAGACTGTTCCCACCTGTTGACATAAAACAACACTAGACTGTTCCCACCTGTTGACATAAAACACTAGACTATTCCCACCTGTTGACATAAAACAAACACTAGACTATTCCCACCTGTTGACATAAAACAACATGACTATTCCCACCTGTTGACATAAACAACACTAGACTGTTCCCACCTGTTGACATAAAACACTAGACTATTCCCACCTGTTGACATAAAACAACACTAGACTATTCCCACTTGTTGACATAAAACACTAGACTATTCCCACCTGTTGACATAAAACAACATGACTATTCCCACCTGCTGACATAAAACACTAGACTATTCCCACCTGCTGACATAAAACAACACTACACTATTCCCAACTGTTGGGATAAAAACATTAGACTATTCCCACCTGTTGACATAAAAACACCAGGCTATTCCCACCTGTTGACATAAAACAACACTAGACTATTCCCATCTGCTGCCTTAAAACACCTGGCTATTCCTATTGGCACCACTGTATCAGCCTAACTGGCCATACTATCAGGGTAATTTCCCGTCTATCAGTCCAACTCACCATGACTCGACGTTTGCCAAGCAGCCGGCCCTTCATCTCATTCACGGCGTACTGAGCATCCTCCAGAGTGGAGAAGAAGACCAGTGCCCTCAACTTCTTGCGGTCCACAAATGCATACATCACTTCTCCAAACTTCTTGAACACCCGGTAGATGTGCTTGTCGTTGACAGTGTCCCCACATCCATCGATCCACACACAGTTGGTGGGCATTGTCTTACCAAAACCAAGCTGTAAGAGTTGGGTGCTTAGTAACACATAAGACACATCAGATCAACAACATTTCACAACAACCCATCATAATTATACCACACATAGTAGCACAGAAGACACATCAGATCCCACAACACCACATCATGATCATTCCAGACATACATGCAGTGACACAAAGACACACATCAGATCAACATCACTTCACAACAACCCATCATAATTATGCTGAAATTTACAGTTAATGGTGCATGACCAAGGACGCTTGCCTGTACTTTTCCACAACAACATACAGTCCACTATGGACACATGACACACACCATGTTACAGTTTTACACAACATACAGTCCACTATGGACACATGACACACACCATGTTACAGTTTTACACAACATACAGTCCACTATAGACACATGACACACACCATGTTACAGTTTTACACAACATACAGTCCACTATAGACACATGACACACAAACCCTGTTTACAGTTTTACACAACATACAGTCCACTATAGACACATGACACACACCATGTTACAGTTTTAACACAACATACAGTCCACTATAGACACATGACACACACCATGTTACAGTTTTACACAACATACAGTCCACTATAGACACATGACACACACCATGTTACAGTTTTACACAACATACAGTCCACATACACATGACACACCTGTTACAGTTTAACACATACAGTCCACTATAGACACATGACACACACCATGTTACAGTTTTAACACAACATACAGTCCACATAGACACATGACACACACCATGTACATTTTACACAACATACAGTCCATATGACACATGACACACACCATGTTACAGTTTTACACAACATACAGTCCACTATAGACACATGACACACACCATGTTACAGTTTTACACAACATACAGTCCACTATAGACACATGACACACACCATGTTACAGTTTTACACAACATACAGTCCACTATAGACACATGACACACACCATGTTACAGTTTTACACAACAACATACAGTCCACTATGACACATGACACACACCATGTTACAGTTTTTACACAACATACAGTCCACTATAGACACATGACACACACCATGTTACAGTTTTACACAACATACAGTCACTATGACACATGACACACACCATGTTACAGTTTTACACAACAACAGTCCACTATGGACACATGACACACACCATGTTACAGTTTTACACAACATACAGTCCACTATAGACACATGACACACACCATGTTACAGTTTTACACAACATACAGTCCACTATGGACACATGACACACACCATGTTACAGTTTTACACAACATACAGTCCACTATGGACACATGACACACACCATGTTACAGTTTTAAAACAACATACAGTCCACTATGACACATGACACACACCATGTTACAGTTTTACACAACATACAGTCCACTATGGACACATGACACACACCATGTTACAGTTTTACACAACATACAGTCCACTATGGACACATGACACACACCATGTTACAGTTTTACACAACATACAGTCCACTATGACACATGACACACACCATGTTACAGTTTTACACAACATACAGTCCACTATGACACATGACACACACCATGTTACAGTTTTACACAACATACAGTCCACTATGGACACATGACACACACCATGTTACAGTTTTACACAAACATACAGTCCACTATGGACACATGACACACACCATGTTACAGTTTTACACACAACATACAGTCCACTATAGACACATGACACACACCATGTTACAGTTTTACACAACAACATACAGTCCACTATGGACACATGACACACACCATGTTACAGTTTTAACACAACATACAGTCCACTATAGACACATGACACACACCATGTTACAGTTTTACACAACAACATACAGTCCACTATAGACACATGACACACACCATGTTACAGTTTTACACAACATACAGTCCACTATAGACACATGACACACACCATGTTACAGTTTTAACAACAACATACAGTCCACTATAGACACATGACACACACCATGTTACAGTTTTACACAACAATACAGTCCACTATAGACACATGACACACACCATGTTACAGTTTTACACAACATACAGTCCACTATAGACACATGACACACACCATGTTACAGTTTTACACAACATACAGTCCACTATAGACACATGACACACACATGTTACAGTTTTACACACATACAGTCACTATAGACACATGCACACACCATGTACAGTTTTACACACATACAGTCCACTATAGACACATGACACACACCATGTTCAGTTTTACACAACATACAGTCCATATAGAACATGACAACACCATGTTACAGTTTTACACAAATACAGTCCCTTAGACACATGACACACACCATGTTGTTTTACACACAACCATACAGTACCACTAAGACACATGACACACACCATGTTACAGTTTTACACAACATACAGTCCACTATGACACATGACACACACCATGTTACAGTTTTACAAACATACAGTCCACTATGACACATGACACAACCATGTTACAGTTTTACACAACATACAGTCCCTATGACACATGACACACACATGTTACAGTTTTACACAACATACAGTCCACTATGACACATGACACACACCATGTTACAGTTTTACAAACATAAGTCCACTATGACACATGACACACACATGTTACAGTTTTAACAACATACAGTCCACTATGACACATGACACACCAGTTACGTTTTACACAACTAAGTCCAATAGACACATGACACACACATGTTACAGTTTTACAAACATACAGTCCACTATGACACATGACACACACCATGTTACAGTTTTACACAACATACAGTCCACTATGGACACATGACACACACCATGTTCATTTTACACAACATACAGTCCACTATGACACATGACACACACCATGTTACAGTTTTACACAAATACAGTCACTATGACACATGACACCACATGTTACAGTTTTACACAACAACAGTCCACTAAGACACATGACACACACATGTACAGTTTTACACACTACAGTCCCTATGACACATGACACAACATGTTACGTTTACACAACATACAGTCCACTATGACAATGACCACAGTTACGAAAACTACAGCCTATACACATGAAACCGACAACATACAGTCCACTATGACACATGACACACACCATGTTACAGTTTTAACAACATACAGTCCACTATGACACATGACACACACCATGTTACAGTTTTACCACAACATACAGTCACTATGACACATGACACACACCTGTTACAGTTTTAACAACATAATCCTATGACACATGAAACCCATGTACAGTTTACACAACATACAGTCCACTATGAACATGACACACCATGTTACAGTTTTACACAACATACAGTCCACTATGACACATGACACACACCATGTTACAGTTTTACACAACATACAGTCACTATGACACATGACACACACCATGTTACAGTTTTACACAACATACAGTCCACTATGGACACATGAACACCCATGTTACAGTTTTACACAAATACAGTCCACATGACACATGACACACACATGTTACAGTTTACAACATACAGTCCATATGACACATGACAACACCATGTTACAGTTTTACACAACATACAGTCCACTATAGACACATGACACACACCATGTCTACAGTTTACACACATACAGTCCACTATGACACATGACACCACCATGTTACAGTTTACACAACATACAGTCCACTATGACACATGACAAACCCTGTTACGTTTTACACAACATACAGTCCACTATGAACATGACCACACTGTTACAGTTTTACACAACATACAGTCACTATGGACACATGACACACACCATGTTACAGTTTTACACAACATACAGTCCCTATGGACACATGACACACACCATGTTACAGTTTTACACAATACAGTCACTATGACACTGACACACACCATTTACAGTTTTACAACATACAGTCCCTATGACACATGACACACACCATGTCTACAGTTTTACACAACACAGTCCACTATAAAGACCACACAGACTTAACGATACACAACCATGTTACAGTTTTACACAACATACAGTCCACTATGACACATGACACACACATGTTACAGTTTTACACAACATACAGTCCACTATAGACACATGACACACACCATGTTACAGTTTTACACAACATACAGTCCACTATAGACACATGACACACACCATGTTACAGTTTTACACAACATACAGTCCACATAGACACATGACACACACCATGTTACAGTTTTACACAACATACAGTCCACTATGACACATGACACACACCATGTCTACAGTTTTACACAACATACAGTCCACTATGGACACATGACACACACCATGTTACAGTTTTACACAACATACAGTCCACTATGAAATGACACACACCATGTTACAGTTTTACACAACATACAGTCCACTATAGACACATGACACACACCATGTTACAGTTTTACACAACATACAGTCCACTATGACACATGACACACACCATGTTACAGTTTTACACAACATACAGTCCACTATGGACACATGACACACACCATGTTACAGTTTTACACAACATACAGTCCACTATGACACATGACACACACCATGTTACAGTTTTACACAACATACAGTCCACTATGGACACATGACACACACCATGTTACAGTTTTACACAACATACAGTCCACTATGACACATGACAACACCATGTTACAGTTTTACACACACATACAGTCCACTATGGACACATGACACACACCATGTTACAGTTTTACACAACATACAGTCCACTATGACACATGACACACACCATGTTACAGTTTTACACAACATACAGTCCACTATGGACACATGACACACACCATGTTACAGTTTTACACAACATACAGTCCACTATGACACATGACACACACCATGTTACAGTTTACACAACATACAGTCCACTATGACACATGACACACACCATGTTACAGTTTACACAACATACAGTCCACTATAGACACATGACACACACCATGTTACAGTTTTACACAACATACAGTCCACTATGGACACATGACACACACCATGTTACAGTTTTACACAACATACAGTCCACTATAGACACATGACACACACCATGTTACAGTTTTACACAACATACAGTCCACTATGACACATGACACACACCATGTTACAGTTTTACACAACATACAGTCCACTATAGACACATGACACACACCATGTTACAGTTTACACAACATACAGTCCACTATGACACATGACACACACCATGTTACAGTTTTACACAACATACAGTCCACTATGACACATGACACACACCATGTTACAGTTTTACACAACATACAGTCCACTATGGACACATGACACACACCATGTTACAGTTTTACACAACATACAGTCCACTATGGACACATGACACACACCATGTTACAGTTTTACACAACATACAGTCCACTATAGACACATGACACACACCATGTTACAGTTTTACACAACATACAGTCCACTATAGACACATGACACACACCATGTTACAGTTTTACACAACATACAGTCCACTATGACACATGACACACACCATGTTACAGTTTTACACAACATACAGTCCACTATGACACATGACACACACCATGTTACAGTTTTACACAACATACAGTCCACTATGACACATGACACACACCATGTTACAGTTTTACACAACATACAGTCCACTATAGGACACATGACACACACCATGTTACAGTTTTAACAACATACAGTCCACTATAGACACATGACACACACCATGTTACAGTTTTACACAACATACAGTCCACTATGGACACATGACACACACCATGTTACAGTTTTACACAACATACAGTCCACTATAGACACATGACACACACCATGTTACAGTTTTACACAACATACAGTCCACTATAGACACATGACACACACCATGTTACAGTTTTACACAACAATACAGTCCACTATAGACACATGACACACACCATGTTACAGTTTTACACAACATACAGTCCACTATGACACATGACACACACCATGTTACAGTTTTACACAACAATACAGTCCACTATAGACACATGACACACACCATGTTACAGTTTTACACAACATACAGTCCACTATAGACACATGACACACACCATGTTACAGTTTTACACAACAATCAGTCCACTATAGACACATGACACACACCATGTTACAGTTTTACACAACATACAGTCCACTATAGACACATGAACACACATGTCAGTTTTAACAAATGTCACTTTACACATACAACACCATTACATTTTAACAAATCCACTATGACACATGACACACACCATGTTACAGTTTTACACAACATACAGTCCACTATGGACACATGACACACACCATGTTACAGTTTTACACAAACATACAGTCCACTATAGACACATGACACACACCATGTTACAGTTTTACACAACAAAACAGTCCACTATAGGACACATGACACACACCATGTTACAGTTTTACACAACATACAGTCCACTATAGACACATGACACACACCATGTTACAGTTTTACACAACATACAGTCCACTATGGACACATGACACACACCATGTTACAGTTTTACACAACATACAGTCCACTATGACACATGACACACACCATGTACAGTTTTACACAACATACAGTCCACTATGGACACATGACACACACCATGTTACAGTTTTACACAACATACAGTCCACTATAACACATGACAAAAAAAAAAAAAAAAAAAAAAAAAAAAAAAAAAAAAAAAAAAAAAAAAAAAAAAAAAAAAAAAAAAAAAAAAAAAAAAAAAAAAAAAAATTTTTTTTTTTTTTTTTTTTTTTTTTTTTTTTTTTTTTTTTTTTTTTTTTTTTTTACAGTTTTTACACAACATACAGTCCACTATAGGACACATGAACACACACCATGTTACAGTTTTACACAACATACAGTCCACTATAGACACATGACACACACCATGTTACAGTTTTACACAACATACAGTCCACTATGACACATGACACACACCATGTTACAGTTTTACACAACATACAGTCCACTATAGACACATGACACACACCATGTCTACAGTTTTACACAACATACAGTCCACTATAGACACATGACACACACCATGTTACAGTTTTTACACAACATATGTGATAGTGTAGGGTATGAATGTAACACCATTATGTAAAGATGTGATAGTGTAGGTATGAATGTAAACCATTATGTAAAGATGTGTAGTGTAGGTATGAATGTAACACCATTATGTAAAGATGTTGTAGTGTGGTAATGAATGTAACACCATTATGTAAAGATGTGAAGTGTGGTATGAATGTAACACCATTATTAAGTAAAGATTGTGAAGTAGTGAAGGTATGAATGTAACACCATTATGTAAAGATGTGGTAGTGTAGGTATGAATGTAACACCATTATGTAAAGATGTGGTAGTGTGGGTATGAATGTAACACCATTATGTAAAGATGTGATAGTGTGGTATGAATGTAACACCATTATGTAAAGATGTGATAGTGTGGTATGAATGTAACACCATTATGTAAAGATTGGTAGTGTAGGTATGAATGTAACACCATATGTAAAGATGTGTATGTGGTATGAATGTAACACCATAGTAAAGATGTGTAGTGTGGGTATGAATGTAACACCATTATGTAAAGATGTGATAGTGTATGAAGTAACACCATTATGTAAAGATGTGATAGGTATAATGTAACACCATTATGTAAAGATGTGATAGTGTGGTATGAATGTAACACCATTATGTAAAGATGTGATAGTGTAGGTATGAATGTAACACCATTATGTAAAGATGTGATAGTGTGGTATGAATGTAACACCATTATGTAAAGAGTGATAGTTAGTGATGAATGTAACACCATTATGTAAAGTGGAGAGTAGTGGTATGAATGTAACACCATTATGTAAAGATTGATAGTGTGGTATGAATGTAACACCATTATGTAAAGATGTGATAGTGGGGTATGAATGTAACACCATATTAAAATGTTTTAATGTAACACCATATGTAAAGATGTGTAGAGGTATGAATGTAACACCATTATGTAAAGATGTGTAGTGTAGGTATGAATGTAACACCATTATGTAAAGATTGTAGTGTAGGTATGAATGTAACACCATTATGTAAAGATGTGTAGTGTGGGTATGAATGTAACACCTTTAAATGTAAAGATGTGAGTAGTGTAGTATGAATGTAACACCATTATGTAAAGATGTGTATGTGGGTATGAATGTAACACCATTATGTAAAGATGTGGTAGTGTGTATGAATGTAAACACCATTATGTAAAGATGTGGTAGTGTGATATGAATGTAACACCATTATGTAAAGATGATGTGGTAAAAGTAGTGTATGAATGTTATACACCATTATGTAAAGATGTGATAGTGTAATGAATGTAACACCATTATGTAAAGATGTGATAGTGTAGGTATGAATGTAACACCATTATGTAAAGATGTGATAGTGTGTATGAATGTAACACCATTATGTAAAGATGTGATAGTGTAGGTATGAATGTAACACCATTATGTAAAGATGTGATAGTGTAGGTATGAATGTAACACCATTATGTAAAGATGTGATAGTGTAGGTGATGAATGTAACACCATTATGTAAAGATGTGGTAGTGTGGTATGAATGTAACACCATTATGTAAAGATGTGTAGTAGTGTATGAATGTAACACCATTATGTAAAGATGTGATAGTGTAGGTGAATGTAACACCATTATGTAAAGATGTGGTAGTGTAGGTATGAATGTAACACCATTATGTAAAGATGTGTAGTGTGGTATGAATGTAACACCATTATGTAAAGATGTGATAGTGTGAGTATGAATGTAACACCATTATGTAAAGATGTGGTAGTGTGGTATGAATGTAACACCATTATGTAAAGATGTAGTGTGGTATGAATGTAACACCATTATGTAAAGATGTGTAGTGTAGGTATGAATGTAACACCATTATGTAAAGAGTGGTATGTGTATGAATGTAACACCATTATGTAAAGATGTGATAGTGTGGTATGAATGTAACACCATTATGTAAAGATGTGGTAGTGTAGGTATGAATGTAACACCATTATGTAAAGATGTGTAGTGTGGGTATGAATGTAACACCATTATGTAAAGATGTGGTAGTGGGTATGAATGTAACACCATTATGTAAAGATGTGATAGTGTGGTATGAATGTAACACCATATGTAAAGATGTATAGTGTAGGTATGAATGTAACACCATTAATAAAGAGTGATAGTGTAGGTATAATGTAACACCATAGTAAAGATGTGATAGTGTAGTATGAATGTAACACCATTATGTAAAGAGTGAAGTGTAGGTATGAATGTACACCATTATGTAAAGACTAGTTAGGAAATGTACACAAATAAGAGGTGGATAACCCATTATGTAATGATAGTGTAGTAGAATGTACACCATTATGTAAGAGTGATAGGATGAATGTAACACCATATGTAAAATGTATTAGGTGTGAATTAACCCAGTAAAGTGTATAGTATGATGTCACCTAGTAAAATGTGATATTAGGTATGAATACACCATTATGTAAAGATGTGTAGTAGGTATGAAATGTAACACATTATGTAAAGTGGATATGTGTAATCACCATATCAGAAGATGTATTATGAATGTCCCTTATTAAAGATATGTGTGAAACACCATATGTAAATGTCGGAACATGTAGCAAGTAACACCCATATGTTACATAGTTCGATATGTACCTGAATAGCTGACACCCACCACTACTGTAACAGATCGATACATGTACCATATAGCATGACTAACCACCACCTATGCTAAAGTGTGCCATCAGTCCGGAATGAATGATAACACCAATGTAAAAGTGTAGTCGTATGAACTAACCCCCACTTAAATCCAACAGTCTGTGATACATGTAGCATGATAGTGAACCCCCCACATTATGTACAAAGTGAAAGTGTACCATGAATGATACACCATATGTAAACAGTGGAACATGTACATATGAAGGAACACCATATGTAAACATGTGGAATGTACGATATATGCGTAACACCACTATGTAAATCATAGTGAATGTAATATGTAACCCATTACATGTAAATATTAGGAATTACAGTACACACCATATGTAAATGTGAATAGGGGATGACATACACACCATATCATGTCAAATGTGATATAGGACTATGAACTGTAATACCATTATGGAACATGTATATGGGAATGAACTGTAACACCATTATGTAAAGATGTAAATAGGATAGACATGTAACACCAATGTAATATATTAATAGCAATATCTATAGTCTGTATAAATAACACCATTACTGACAAACTTAAATGTAGGCTGTGAATGACCACCATTATGTAAGATGTGATATTTAGTCTGAATGTAACACCATTTGTAAAGATGTGACTAGTTGGAAAATGACACCATAAAAGGTGATAGTTGCTTGAGTAACACCATATGTAGATTGATCATGAACACACATCACATCAAAACATGTGATACTGATATATGTACACACCCTTTACAGAAACCTATGTGTATAGTAGAAACATAACACCAATGTCACTAGATTGATATCAGAACATTGAATAACACACACCCAACATGCTATACATTGAACAGACCGTTAACTACCACACATAATGTAAACGATGTGATTGTCGTAGTGAATCTAACACATATGCTAATGGCTCCTATGATGAATGAATAGAACACCATTGTAAAGTGACATGTGACTAATTAAATGAAGACATATAAACCTTGTGAATATAACAGAAATAGCAAAAATAAAAAGACTGAAGCTACATAGTAAGAAGAATGAAGTCATGGTAATCAATAAAAAAAAAAAATATCCCCTCATGCAAAATAACAGCAAATAGCACAACTTTGAGACAGGTTGATAAGTTTAAATATCTGGGAACAGTCATCTCAGATGGCAGATATATATCAGAAATAGCCAGCAGAACCGGCAAGCCAAAACAGCATTTAAGAAGATGAAAAGCATTCTTATCAACAAATGCCTATCAAGTAATATCAGGAATAGAGTTTCTGAATGTTATATATGGAACCGATACTGTTGTATGGTTGTGGGGTGTGAACAGTCAACACGAAAAGTCAGAACAAAATAGAGGAAACTGAAATATGGTTTCTAAGAATAATGCTGAGTTTCCATGGACAGCAAAGAAAACAAATGAGACAGTCTTGAAGGAGGCAGACACAAGAAGATCATTCATAAAGAAGATTAGGAAAAGACAAGCAATATTCTTTGAGGAAAGCGGAATTAGAGCACCTGGTCACAACTGGCAAGCTGGAGGGAAGGAGAACACCAGGTAAACCCAGGGAGAAAATATTGGACAGACTTGCAGGGTGGCTGAAAGCAGGATGGCTGAAAGCAGGGTGGCTGAAAACAGGATGGCTGAAAAACAGGGTGGCTGAAAACAGGATGGCTGAAAACAGGGTGGCTGAAAACAGGGTGGGTCTGCAAAACAGGATAGGTGTGAAGGGTGTGCAATCCAGGAGGCTAAGCATGTGTAATGGACTACAAAACCAAGTGAATAAGTTGCTGAACAAATGACTGAAAACCCAAGTGCTGAAAAACGTGGCATGAAATACAGATGCTGAATAACAGGTGCTGAACAGGTGGAGATTACACGACTCACACCAGTGGAATAATTTGTGCAGCCTGATTGCAATGCCAGCGCAGTGACATGATTACTGACATGATGAATTACAATGACTTTACCACCAGTGAATAATTTACTGACATAATGACTTACAATGACCTCACCACCAGTGAACAATTTACTGACATGAAAGAATTACAATGACCTCACCACCATGAATAATTTACTATGACAATGAATTACACTCACACAGTGAATAATTTAGTGACATAATGATTACAATGACCTCACCACCAGTGAATAATTTACTGACATGATGACTTACAATGACCTCACCACCAGTGAATAATTTACTGACAAAGAATGAATTACAATGACCTCACCACCAGTGAACAATTTACTGACATGAATGATGACTTACAATGACCTCACCACCAGTGAACAATTATACATGATGTACTACAATGACCTCACCACAGTGAATAACTTTTGACATAATGACTTACAATGACCTCACCACCAGTGAATAATTTACTGACAATGATGAACTTACAATGACCTCACCACCAGTGAATAATTTTACTGAATCAATGACCTCACCACCAGTGAACAATTTACTGACATAATGATGATTACAATGACCTCACCACCAGTGAACAATTCACTGACATGATGATGACTTACAATGACCTCACCACCAGTGAATAATTTACTGACATAAATGACTTACAATGACCTCACCACAGTGAAAATTTACTGACATAATGATGAATTACAATGACCTCACCACCAGTGAATAATTTACTGACATGATGAAGATTACAATGACCTCACCACCAGTGAACAATTTACTGACATAATGAAGAATTACAATGACCTCACCACCAGTGAATAATTTACTGACATAATGATGAATTACAATGATCTCACCACCAGTGAATAATTTACTGACATAATGAAGATTACAATGACTCACACAAGTGAATAATTTACTGACATAATGATGAATTACAATGACTCACCACCAGTGAATAATTTACTGACATGATGAAGAATTACAATGACCTCACCACCAGTGAAAATTTACTGACATGATGAAGAATCACAATGACCTCACCACCAGTGAATAATTTACTGACATGATGAACTTACAATGATCTCACCACCAGTGAATAATTTACTGACATGATGAAGAATTACAACCTCACCACCAGTGAAAATTTACTGACATAATGATGAATTACAATGACTTCACCACCAGTGAATAATTTACTGACATAATGATGAATTACAATGACCTCACCACCAGTGAATAATTTACTGACATGAATGATGAATTCACAATGACCTCACCACCAGTGAATAATTTACTGACATAATGATGAATTACAATGCTCATCTCCAGTGAATAATTTACTGACATAATGATGAATTACAATGACCTCATCTCCAGTGAATAATTTACTGACATAATGATGAATTACAATCTCACCTCCAGTGAATAATTTACTGACATGATGATGACTTACAATGACCTCACCTCCAGTGAATAATTTACTGACATAATGATGAATTACAATGACCTCACCACCAGTGAATAATTTACTGACATAATGATGACATACAATGACCTCATCTCCAGTGAACCACTGACTGACATGATGACTTACAATGACTTCACCAAAAGTGTTGAACTTGTTGAACAGGTCATTGACACTGGTGTCCTTCTCCAGATTGCCGACAAACAACGTACGCGTGGACTTGGGATGATACTCGTCCAGGTCGTTCTCACTGGTCCTGATGTCGGCATCATCCACTTCTGCACACACAACACATCACATCACAGTTTGGAACGATCAACAATCACATCAAAATACCTGTCGTAAGTGGCAAGCTGGCCTGGGGATTCAAAGTAAAAGTAAAAAGTAAAACCCATCATGCCTGGAAGCAAGAGCTCCTCAATGCTTGGGGTCCAACGCTGATCAGACACGGACTTCCATTAAACACTACACCTTGGAGCAGTGATGCATGCATTGTGTGAATACAAAACAACCAACAGCTACTAAAACGTGTCCATGGCATAAACTCCTATACTATTCATGTCCAACTGCTCACACAATGGGTTTCAGTAACACACACACACACACACACACACACACACACACACACACACACACACACACACACACACACACACACACACACACACACACACACACACACACACACACACACACACACACACACACACACACACACACACACACACACACACACACACACACACACACAACACACACACACACACACACACACACACACACACACACACACACACACACACAACACACACACACACACACACACACACACAACACACACACTTAATTCTACACAAAAATTCATGAACCAAGAGGGCATTAAAAAACTTCAGTCAATATGAAAATTTTGTTTTAACCCTTTCACTCCATCACCTTATTACTAAGAGCAAATCTTAACCTTTCATTCCTTGACTCTTACTCTCTTGCTTTTTGCAGTAAGTTGGGCAGGAAGCAGGTGGACAGGGTGCGGGAGTACAGGGTAAAATGTTTGCTAATTGTATGGGAAGTTGGTGAACAGGGCGAAGGAGTAAGAGGTTAAAATTTTCCTTTGCTATCATGGCTAACTATATGGAATGCTGGTAAATTGGGTGAAGAAGTAAAGGGGTTAACTTCTTGCTTTGCTACCACGGCTGACAACATGGAAAGTAGGTGAACAGGGCAAAGGAATAAAGGGGTCAGGGTGAGTCTGTATCTGAAGTCATTTCCTTGTGATAAGAACATAACTTTCAAATCAAACCATTTTCTTTACACTTAAGCGTGGGACACATCAGCTGATTCATACATTTGACAAACTGGGAGTGTCAGTAAAAACAGTCACCACCATAAATTCCTGTGTCAACTAAACATGATGATGAAGGTTCAGACTCAGTCAATTATCTCTCATTACAGAAATAATGATAATGATACTGACCTGTCAACCATTCACTTGTGCGATACTAACCATACTCCATGTATCTGTGACCACTGAATGTAACAATAACTGGATCAAACATCATGTACTGATCGACACCTTACAGCACTGAGACTTGCCACTACCTGGCTCTGTGTGTGTCTGTGTGTGTCTGTGTGTGTGTGGGAGGGGGGGGGGGTTGCCTGGTGCATAATCTACTGACATACGTCACATCACATCTGAAATTTCTGAACCGTTTCCCTATCTTCAATAATTTACTTTAGTATCCCCAGTTCTTGCAAAACACACACACACACACACACACACAGATACCAACGGTGGCCTGTAGTTGTCATGGCAGCAGACAGCCAGGATTTAGGGAGGAGGGATGGGTCAATGCCTTCAACAGCAGCCAAGACAAAGACTGGCCATTGTTATTTCTGACCAGGTATGAGGTCATTATGATCACAGCAATGTAATGTATGTAGGCAGGTCAGCTGCCAGCGACAGTCAACTGTCCTCTGTCACATCACTATAGCACTGCACAACACCACACACGGCTCTCTCTCTCTCCCCCCCCCCCCCCCCCCCCCCCCGAGTATCATGCAGGTTTGTGTGGCCTGGAGGTTCACTTACTGTTACTGTTATTGTTGCTTAAAGCCCAGCCGACTGCATAGAGCAATATCAGGGCTATAACCATTTCAAAACATACACAGTACTTCCAAAGCCCAGCCGACTGTGCAGAGCCACATCAGGGCCATAAACATCTCAAAACACACACAATACTTCAACAGGGAAAAAAGGAAAAGAAAATCAAGTAAACATATCAACGTATTCGCGCACATAATCTAAGGAGATGCCCCTGGCGTTGACCACTCCATCCACTTTATCACACAGGGGATTCAAAGAACGTACCGAATACAAATTTAAACATAACTAAGGACACTAAAACATACATAAAAATGGGCCTAAATTACCTAAAATTGCTTCTGTATATCTCATTTACCTAGAGCCAAAAATGTACTTAATACACATACCCAATTATCAATTCTAAGAGAAATACGTAAGACTTTATCGAACACATACAGATGAATGGACCAGCAAGGCAGAAAATGGTAGGAAGAAATGACAGAAAGAAAAGGAACAAGGCAGAAAGAAAGAGAATAACAGAAAAGAGGAAATTTCTAGCACAGAATTTCCACAAGGTGGGGATACTTATTATATTGAAAGAGCCCCTGGCATGCCCATGGGGAGAGCGTGGAAATTTTAATTTTAACAAGCTAATTAAGTTACAGCCACAAATAGATTATGAATTGTTCTTGTACAGCTCTGTCCTCCAGTGTACATTCTATACACTGGGACTTTTTAGTGAAATACAAGCAACTCACACTTTTGAGGAGCTGACCACATTCAACTATGCTGTAGCACAGCCTGTCTTTGGTGGGGGTGCCTGCTTGTGTTTCCATAAACCAGCCACTGTCATGACTTACATGATCTTTAAAAATAAGTGTTTTGATATTTTGTATGCATATACATGATAAAAGTTTATAGGCACTGGCAGGTCTCCACAAAGCTGACCTGACAAATCGGAGAAGTCTCCACCTTTAACCCACCAGGCAAAAGATTTGTCTGGGCAGATCGAACCCAGCACCTTCTGCTCAAAAGTCAAGCATTTACCCATTTGACAACAGTGCCAGAAAAGATCTACAACAAGACTGTTTTTTTTAACCCGTCAAATGTTCCAATGACATCTGGCCATGGAATAAAACATTCACTCTTAAGATTTTACATAAATGCAGTTGTCTGTACAGCTGGTGTGATATCTGTTCTTTGGTTTCTTCTTTAATACCATCTCAAAATGGTTTGACTTCGCACTTGTGCGTAAAGTGCTTTCACACAAGCCATGGCGCTCACAGTCAGGAGAAGCTTGCAAGCGATGGGACTTTTTTTTACAAAAACAACCTTCCTTCTTCCACTGGTTTTCTTTCAGCAAGTCATCAAACCAATCACTTCTCTAGTCATACAGTGTTGCAACTTACTCATTAAGTCTTGTACCTCAACAGTACCCATCCAAGCGACTCCCTCTCCACCATAGACACAAATCCTTTAAAAATCATTTCTTTATCAACATTAATGAAAGCAAACAACATTAGCAAACCAAACAATCCAAACAGAGCAAACACTGACCAACAAAACAAACAATTGTAAACATACACAATCAACTGAAACACAACATCTCACACTCTTATTTACAGCAAGCATATTTAAGTTACACAAGTGTTCTAGAAATATCGGTATCATTAATTAACAAACAACAAAACCCAAGCAGACATACTTCTATACAAGTTGAATCACACTTTGTAAGAAAATCGATCACGTAAATTTATCACGATATGTTCTGACTGCGCGCGACTTGCCACTAGGTCTCTGTGTGGGTTGGTGTGGGTGCATGTACATGCATGTGCTCCGGTGCATACTGGTTGTCCCATAGCCCGGATGTCATAGAGAAGTGAGGTGGCTGAGACCTCATCTTTTCTCAGGGCCGCATTATGACGGTGTGCCCATCTCCTCTCCCTCGCTACTTTACCCTTCGCTATTTGTGAGGCAAGTACGGGGCCCTGTCACAGCTAGGTAGACTGGGCAGGCTGCATGCACGCACACACTTCTATGGGCGTGACTTGACACCTGTACAAACCCCGCAGCAGATAGGAAGGTCTGCGCTCCATCTCAACTAACCAGGCCTAATGTCACAAGTTTATCTTCTTTATATTTTCAATCTGCCAGGAACATCATTCAGTCTAACACGTTATTTGATCTACAATTAGTGTCATGTCCAAACAGTTCAACTGTTTCCTTGACTCTGATAGAAGTTACATGTTTGCGAACATTATTCTGAATTGTCCCGAACTGCTGCTGATAATTATGCACCATTCTATACCTCCAAAACAAATTGCAAACTGCCCCGTTGGTTTCTGTTTAATAAACATGCGTTACCATTTCAATGTCCCTTTACATCACAACACTGTACCGTTAATAAACAGACATTATCATTTCTATACCCCTTTACATCACAACACTGCCCTGTTGATTTCTGTATAATAAACAGACATTATCATTTCTATACCCCTTTACATCACAACACTGCCCTGTTGATTTCTGTATAATAAACAGACATTATCATTTCTATACCCCTTTACATCACAACACTGTCCTGTTGATTTCTATATAATAAACAGACATCGTCATTTCTATACCCCTTTACATCACAACACTGCCCTGTTGATATCTGTATAATAAACAGACATTGTCATTTCTATACCCCTTTACATCACAACACTGTCCTGTTGATATCTGTATAATAAACAGACATTATCATTTCTATACCCCTTTACATCACAACACTGCCCTGTTGATTTCTGTATAATAAACAGACATTATCATTTCTATACCCCTTTACATCACAACACTGCCCTGTTGATTTCTGTATAATAAACAGACATTGTCATTTCTATACCCCTTTACATCACAACACTGCCCTGTTGATATCTATATAATAAACAGACATCGTCATTTCTATACCCCTTTACATCACAACACTGCCCTGTTGATTTCTGTATAATAAACAGACATTATCATTTCTATACCCCTTTACATCACAACACTGCCCTGTTGATTTCTGTATAATAAACAGACATTGTCATTTCTATACCCCTTTACATCACAACACTGTCCTGTTGATATCTGTATAATAAACAGACATCGTCATTTCTATACCCCTTTACATCACAACACTGTCCTGTTGATATCTGTATAATAAACAGACATTATCATTTCTATACCCCTTTACATCACAACACTGTCCTGTTGATATCTGTATAATAAACAGACATCGTCATTTCTATACCCTTTACATCACAACACTGTCCTGTTGATATCTGTATAATAAACAGACATTGTCATTTCTATACCCCTTTACATCACAACACTATCCTGTTGATATCTGTATAATAAACAGACATCGTCATTTCTATACCCCTTTACATCACAACACTGTCCTGTTGATATCTGTATAATAAACAGACATTGTCATTTCTATACCCCTTTACATCACAACACTATCCTGTTGATATCTGTATAATAAACAGACATCGTCATTTCTATACCCCTTTACATCACAACACTGTCCTGTTGATATCTGTATAATAAACAGACATTATCATTTCTATACCCCTTTACATCACAACACTGTCCTGTTGATTTCTGTATAATAAACAGACATTATCATTTCTATACCCCTTTACATCACAACACTGTCCTGTTGATATCTGTATAATAAACAGACATTGTCATTTCTATACCCCTTTACATCACAACACTGTCCTGTTGATTTCTGTATAATAAACAGACATCGTCATTTCTATACCCCTTTACATCACAACACTGCCCTGTTGATTTCTGTATAATAAACAGACATTGTCATTTCTATACCCCTTTACATCACAACACTGTCCTGTTGATTTCTATACTATAATAAACAGACATTATCATTTCTATACCCCTTTACATCACAACACTGCCCTGTTGATTTCTGTATAATAAACAGACATTGTCATTTCTATACCCCTTTACATCACAACACTGTCCTGTTGATATCTGTATAATAAACAGACATCGTCATTTCTATACCCCTTTACATCACAACACTGTCCTGTTGATTTCTGTATAATAAACAGACATCGTCATTTCTATACCCCTTTACATCACAACACTGTCCTGTTGATATCTGTATAATAAACAGACATTGTCATTTCTATACCCCTTTACATCACAACACTATCCTGTTGATATCTGTATAATAAACAGACATTGTCATTTCTATACCCCTTTACATCACAACACTGTCCTGTTGATTTCTGTATAATAAACAGACATCGTCATTTCTATACCCCTTTACATCACAACACTGTCCTGTTGATTTCTATATAATAAACAGACATTGTCATTTCTATACCCCTTTACATCACAACGCCACTTGTGGCCAAAATGTGTTGCGTTGGTGTAAATTGAAACCATTAATCTCCTTTCATGTTCTTAATTTTCTAAAATGTTTTGTTCCATTTCTTTTCTCTACTGCATTTTGCCTCCCAGTGATAACAACTTCTAGGTCTGGACACATTGTTATCATTTATATTACACTTACTAATTCCTTCATGAGAGGTGACCTTGATCTTGGTCCCAAAGAACATCTTGCCCTGGGAGGCCTCCAGTGCTTTGCTGGCATCTTCAGGCCTGCAACACACACACACACACACACACACACACACACACACACACACACACACACACACACACACACACACACACACACACACACACACTTGAAGATGTAATACATGCTCTAATCTTTTACACTCGCCATCTTCAGGTCTGCGACACACAGAGAGTTTAACATGTAGACTTGAAACACACACATACAGACACACATAGACATACCGACACACACACACACAGACCTACTCAGTGTATAAAATGTACAAGTATTGAGGGCAGTACCCTGGCATCTTCAGGTATACAACATCCAACACACACACTTCAACATGTTCCATATCACAGTTGATATGCATGGGATTAGAACAGAAAAGATCATTGTTTTTATTGTTATTGTTATTTTTGTTTAAAACCCAGCCGACTGTATAGAGCCATATCAGTGCTTTAACTGTTTCAAAGCATACACAATATTTCAACAAGACAAAAATAGGAAAAGAAAATCAAGTACATGTATCAATGCATTTGCACACTAAATCTAAGGAGATGCTCCTGGCGTTGACCACTCTGGTCCAATTTATCACACAGGGGATTTAAAAAACATACCTGATTACAAATTTAAACATAACTAAGGACACTAAAACATACAAGAAAAGTGGGCCTAAATTACCTAAAATTGCTTCACCAGGCAATCCATTCAAGCAACAATGTGTTTCAAGGGAAAAAAATGCCAGGGGTCCAGGGGGCCTAGCTGGGTCTAGGGGCAGAGCCCCTGGTGGGGGTGTGGGGGCCAACACCCCCAGAAGCTGAAGCATTTTAGTCTAGTAAATGGAAATTTAACCTCCTCTCGTGAAAGATAAATAAAGTATTTCAATAAAAGACAAAAAAGGGCACAAGCATTGTTAACAATAAACAAAACATGCAACTTTTCCTCACCCTCTTTTGCCTCATCTGACAAACGAAAATTTTCGTTTGATGTCCTGAGCCTGTCATTGTGCTGCTTTCCTTTCAGGCGATCAACCAGTGCTCGTTTACCGCCGGACTTGTAACTGATTTCTGAGCGGCAAAGTTTGCAGTATGCTTTACCGGCGATCTTTAGTTTCTTGAAGAAACGAGCAAACTTATTGCCATTATACACTTCCTGCAGCCAGTCCCATTTCCAGCCATTTTTGAGGCCCTCATCGATGTCAGTGATGGAAGCATTTAGTAGAACAAAGTCCCTACGTATACTCATATTTCAATGCGTCGATGGAACACCGAGAGTGACACTTAAGAAAGAGGATGCGCAAATCTCGCGGTCACTTGCAAAAGTAAAACCGCGTATGCGCTTACGCTTGTTTTGAATAGTTTTGGTGATCCCTGTCCCAGTTATCCATACTTTCAAGGAATTTTTTTTCCCCCTTTCGCGGATATCTGCGAATTCGCGGACATTTGGATTGCCTGTTCACATATGTATATCTCATTCCCCTAGAGCCAAAAATGCACTAAATACATGTACCCAATTATCAATCCTAAGAGACAGTACACAAGACTTTATCGCACACATACAGGTGAATGGACCAGCAAGGCAGAAAATGATAGGAAAAAATGACAGAAAGCAAAGGAACAATGCAGAAACAAAGAGAGTGACAGAAAAGAGGAAATTTCTAGCACAGAATTTCCAGAAGGTGGAGATGCTATTTATACTGAAAGAGCCCCTGGCATCCCCACAGGGGTAGAAAAGAAGAAAAACACACACAGAACAATGACAAGAGAGACACACTGGTCTGGTTCTTCACAGCTATCACATTAGCCAATCCCATCAATAACCACAATCTGACAATGTTCTTTAACTTCAGAGATTTTGTACTTTAGCCATATCACCACACGTCTTGTTTTCCCTGTACACGGTGTACACAATCTGACAGTGGACTGACCACCATTTTTCATGACCAATCCATGACCCGACCCAAGGGATGTAATCAATTTTATTGTACAAAACTTCACATCATCTCAAACCCATCAGTTACCTCCTTCTAAACGTTTTCATTCACTGCTAGCTCTGTGCCGAGTTTTGAACGAGCATGTTGACAGAAGTTGCTAAGCGGTACACACGACATCTGCAAAACTTGTTCAGCATGCTACACCAACAATGTGATGTTCACAAAGCAAAAAGCATTGAATAACATTATGAAGGCAGGTAGTAATGAAGGGGAGGGGGGGCGATGATGTGCCAGTGTGAGTGGTGCTGTTCTCTTTAGCTGCATGAAGTTTTTCTCAGCATAATTCATTCCCATGTTAGTAAAGAGGGAGGTCGCACATTTAATATTCAACTTTTTCTGTGTGCCACGGAAACATTAATATTTGGTAATTTTTTTTCAAAACGAGGGTTCTCAATAAATGTTTCACTAGCGTATCAAAAACAGTAGCTAACCTGTCCAGCAAAGCTCTCTGACAACAAAGTGATAACAGTGGGGATGGATAGGTGGGAGGACCCCTTGTGACAACCAATGTGATAACAGTGGGGATGGATAGGTGGGAGGACCCCTTGTGACAACCAATGTGATAACAGTGGGGATGGATAGGTGGGAGGACCCCTTGTGACAACCAATGTGATAACAATGGGGATGGGTAGGTGGGAGGACCCCTTGTGACAACCAATGTGATAACAGTGGGGATGGATAGGTGGGAGTCTGGATTTTGAATCTGTTTAAGTAAACCAGTAAACCAGCTAAAGAGAAGTTTTTAAGAAGAATTTCTCACTTCAATGTTGCGCACACCAAAATCAAATACCACAGCTGAATTCAAATAATGGTGGAAGGTGTGTCGGCCCTCTGGTTCAAACTGCAGAGAGCTCTATGGACAGAAAAGGCAGTGTTTGCTGCTACAAAGGATTCCCAACAGGAACGTCTGCCTGTTTCAGGGAGATATCTCTGAGAAGTGACTGATGGGTGTTCTCTTGGTCCCAATACACTGCCATCAAAATGTCCAAATGGGATGCAGTGGGCACAGATCAAAGATGTAGCCTGGGTCCAATTTCATAAACTTAAGGGTTTAAAACACTCACAGACTCACCAGTCATTTGTAAACCTTGGAGGTATCATTGAACAAAGCCATCAGGACACCCTTGTCGTAGAAGCGTCCTTCTTGTGGTTCTCACTGAGACTTAGATGCCTTCAGCCAGCGTGATCAATCTTAGTGCGATCATAGTAGATAGTAGTACTTGAAGCAACACACCAAGCTGAGCCAGTAATCCTTGGCTAACTTGTCGACAATGTCGGTCAAGGATCGTGTAATAGTTGTGTGGAAGGAGTCTCTATGAACTGGTTTTTCACTCTGAACACTGTGACGAAGGGATGAAGACAGGATGACAACCTTGTGACAGGCCAGGATGTCTTTAGCTCTGCTTAATTCGAAAAGACGGCCGGCCATTTACCTTTTCACTGCTTCCAACCAAGTATTCGGTTGGAAGAAACATACACCTCCAGTGCCAATATTCCGTCGGCGGCTTTTCCTATTTTTAGCCAGAAAACCCCAACACTTTCAGTGACGTATGAGATATCAACGGAAACTTCAGGATTCCCTCTATAAACAGATGCTAATTATGTATGTGTGACGTTTTATGGTCTTTTCTGCCCGTGCGGTCAAAAAGGTGACTGCCTACAGCTGATTACTATTCAGCGACTGCAAACAATAGCGGACGAACTTGCTTCAACATCAATCGTACCCGAAAAACAATTTATGCAGCGAAAGAAGTTGCAGAAATCATTACTTGTGGAGCTGATTCTGATTTGCAGCCTGTCGATAAGAGTGAAAATGACGGTAATTTGGCGCATGCAGGCAATATTTCGGTGTTGATGTCCGAAGCCAGACTTGACGCAGATACGAGTCGAAGTGGACATTACTAGCACTAGCGATCGTAAAAATGAAAGTACTGCTGCACCTGGTGTGTTGTAAAGTATACTGAACAAGAAAATTTATAGTGTTGAGGGGTTTTCTGGGCTGGATGAAGAGATATGAATTTTTTTTATATTTTAAGTCAAGACGTTTAAAACGCCTTGCACAGGCGATTCACCTTTTTATTTACACTTTGGCACTGAAAGGGTTAAGCCATGAGCACAGAGGCCTGGGGTACGGAATCATTAAGGGGCTCTCTTAAGCCTTAAGGTGTTCAGGATGGGGAGAAAGGTCCCAGACAGGCCTTAAGGTGTTCAGGATGGGGAGAAAGGTCCTAGACAGGCCTCAAGGTGTTCAGGATGGGGAGAAAGGTCCTAGACAGGCCTCAAGGTGTTCAGGATGGGGAGAAATGTCCCAGACAGGCCTCAAGGTGTTCAGGATGGGGAGAAAGGTCCCAGACAGGCCTCAAGGTGTTCAGGATGGGGAGAAAGGTCCCAGACAGGCCTCAAGGTGTTCAGGGTGGGGAGAAAGATCCCAGACAGGCCTCAAGGTGTTCAGGATGGGGAGAAAGGTCCCAGACAGGCCTCAAGGTGTTCAGGATGGGGAGAAAGGTCCTAGACAGGCCTCAAGGTGTTCAGGATGGGGAGAAAGGTCCTAGACAGGCCTCAAGGTGTTCAGGATGGGGAGAAAGGTCCCAGACAGGCCTCAAGGTGTTGAGGATGGGGAGAAAGGTCCCAGACAGGCCTCAAGGTGTTGTTCAGGATGGGGAGAAAGGTCCCAGACAGGCCTCAAGGTGTTCAGGATGGGGAGAAAGGTCCTAGACAGGCCTCAAGGTGTTGTTCAGGATGGGGAGAAAGGTCCCAGACAGGCCTCAAGGTGTTCAGGATGGGGAGAAAGGTCCCAGACAGGCCTCAAGGTGTTCAGGATGGGGAGAAAGGTCCTAGACAGGCCTCAAGGTGTTGTTCAGGATGGGGAGAAAGGTCCTAGACAGGCCTCAAGGTGTTGAGGATGGGGAGAAAGGTCCCAGACACGCCTCAAGGTGTTGAGGATGGGGAGAAAGGTCCCAGACAGGGAAAGGGTAAAAGAAGGGGGCAAGGGAAAGATCAAAAGGCAGATCTCCAGACTGGAAGATTCATCATGCTACACAAACCTTGGGTATCACCTGTGGTTGAGGTGGATAAGGATGTGGAGGTAGCAATCTTTAAGAGCTTAGTCTATGTAGGTCATCTTAACTGATGGAGTGGCTGATCAGGTAGGACATCTCCATCTTCGAGTGGTCTTTCCTAAGAAAGCAGTTCAGGGCAAAGAGCTTCACAGCCGGGCACCAGTTGCCCAATGACTTGGAAGACCATGAAAATGTCAGCATACAATCCTGGGTAGTCGGGGGTGAACAGTTCTTAAACAGAGTTCCAGCTCCTAGCCCTGCGTTTTGCAGGCATGGTTGCTTTGGCCTGTTCAGACAACAATCCGAGAAGGGAGGACAAACAACCCGTCTTCCAGATGAACAATCAAATGAAATACTCGTTTCCTTCAAATGGGCCACAACACCGCCAACCGATATCTGGTTTCTTATCAGAACGGAGAAGGTTCAGAAAAGGTTGGACAAGGTTCAATAAACTTGCTCTCCCATCAAGGGGCAAAGGGTGCAGGTTGGAAAGAGCTACTGTTTGCAACATGGGAGCCGATTTCCTGCCTGGGTAATCAACTACAACTAGAGCAGACTGCACCTATCCTATCTCCTTAATTCTTCAATGTGGCTGAGGGGGCCTGCTGTCAACGACCAATGGGTGCAGTTTGTACTCAATGGGAGCAAAGTCCATGCAAGGCCTGCTCAAATCATTCACATGCGAGGCCTGCTCAAATCACTCACATGCGAGGCCTGCTCAAATCACTCACATGCGAGGCCTGCTCAAATCACTCACAGTACACAAGCAACACAGGACAAGAGTGATGACCAGACTACAGACAAACTCAAGACACAATAAAATGTCAAGGTGAAAACAAGATGGAGTCAACTTGCGTGTGTCCTTTCTTATCAGGCATCGGCCAGAAGAATGAACAACAAAAGCAGTAATATGACAGTGTAACACATCAAGAAAACAGGACAGTGTAACATGATGGACAGTGTAACACATTAAGAAAACAGGACAGTGTAAAACATCAAGAAAACAGGACACTGTAACACATCAAGAAAACAGGACACTGTAACACATCAAGAAAACAGGACAGTGTAAAACATCAAGAAAACAGGACAGAGTAACATGATGGACAGTGTAACATGATGGACAGTGTAAAACATCAAGAAAACAGGACACTGTAAAACATCAAGAAAACAGGACAGAGTAACATGATGGACAGTGTAACATGATGGACAGTGTAAAACATCAAGAAAACAGGACACTGTAAAACATCAAGAAAACAGGACAGTGTAACATGATGGACAGTGTAAAACATCAAGAAAACAGGACACTGTAACACATCAAGAAAACAGGACACTGTAACACATCAAGAAAACAGGACAGAGTAACATGAAGAACCTGTAACACATCAAGAAAACAGGACAGAGTAACATGAAGAACCTGTAACACATCAAGAAAACAGGACAGAGTAACATGAAGAACCTGTAACACATCAAGAAAACAGGACAGAGTAACATGAAGAACC
Source organism: Monoplex corrugatus (assembly GCA_030674185.1). Taxonomy (NCBI): domain Eukaryota; kingdom Metazoa; phylum Mollusca; class Gastropoda; order Littorinimorpha; family Ranellidae; genus Monoplex; species Monoplex corrugatus. The sequence goes on along the minus strand of JAPXFY010000032.1, from coordinate 1,594,638 downwards.
TGTAACACATCAAGAAAACAGGACAGAGTAACATGAAGAACTGTAACACATCAAGAAAACAGGACAGAGTAACATGAAGAACCTGTAACACATCAAGAAAACAGGACAGAGTAACATGAAGAACCTGTAACACATCAAGAAAACAGGACAGAGTAACATGAAGAACCTGTAACACATCAAGAAAACAGGACAGAGTAACATGAAGAACCTGTAACACATCAAGAAAACAGGACAGAGTAACATGAAGAACCTGTAACACATCAAGAAAAACAGGACAGAGTAACATGAAGAACCTGTAACACATCAAGAAAACAGGACAGAGTAACATGAAGAACCTGTAACACATCAAGAAAACAGGACAGAGTAACATGAAGAACCTGTAACACATCAAGAAAACAGGACAGTGTAACATGCCAAGAAAACAGGACAGTGTAACATGAAGAACACTGTAACGCATCAAGAAAACAGGACAGTGTAACACATCAAGAAAACAGGACACTGCTACACATCAAGAAAACAGGACAGTGTTACACATCAAGAAAACAGGACACTGTAACGCATCAAGAAAACAGGACAGTGTAACATGAAGAACACTGTAACACATCAAGAAAACAGGACAGTGTTACACATCAAGAAAACAGGACACTGTAACGCATCAAGAAAACAGGACAGTGTAACATGAAGAACACTGTAACACATCAAGAAAACAGGACAGTGTAACACATCAAGAAAACAGGACAGTGTTACACATCAAGAAAACAGGACAGTGTTACACATCAAGAAAACAGGACACTGTAACGCATCAAGAAAACAGGACAGTGTAACATGAAGAACACTGTAACACATCAAGAAAACAGGACAGTGTAACATGAAGAACACTGTAACACATCAAGAAAACAGGACAGTGATAACACATCAAGGAAACAGAACAGTGTAACACATTAAGAAAACAGGACAGTGTAACACATCAAGGAAACAGGACAGTGTAACACATTAAGAAAACAGGACACTGTAACACATCAAGGAAACAGGACAGTGTAACACATTAAGAAAACAGGACACTGTAGTGTAACACATTAAGAAAACAGGACAGTGTAACATGAAGGACAGTGTGATATGAAGGACTGTAACACACCAAGAAAACAGTACAAAATAACATGAAGGACAGAGTAACATGAAGGACAGTGTAACACATCAAGCAAAACAGGACAGTGTAACACATCAAGGAAACGGGACAGTGTAACACATTAAGAAAACAGGACACTGTAACACATTAAAAAACAGGACAGTGTAACATGAAGGACAGTGTGATATGAAGGACTGTAACACACCAAGAAAACAGTACAAAATAACATGAAGGACAGTGTAACATGAAGGACAGTGTAACATGAAGGACAGTGTAACATGAAGGACAAGTGTAACACATTAAGAAAACAGGACAAAGTAACGCATCAGGAAAACATGACAGTGTAACATGAAGGACTGTAACATGAAGGGCAGTAACATGAAGGGCAGTAACTCACCAACAAAACATGACAGTGTAACATGAAGGGCAGAGTAATATGAAGGGCAGTGTAACACAAAGGGCAGTGTAACATGAAGGACAGGGTAACATGAGGGACAGTGACACCAAGAAAACCGGCGAGTGTAACATGAAGGGCAGTGTAACATGAAGGGCAGTGTAACATGAGGGACAGTCTGACATGAAGGACAGTGTAACATGAAGGACAGTGTAACATGAAGGGCAGTGACACATCAAGAAAACAGGACAGTGTAACATGAAGGACAGTGTAACATGAAGGACAGTGTAACATGAAGGACAGTGTAACACATCAAGAAAACAGGACAGTGTAACATGAAGGACAGTGTAACACACCAAGAAAAGGACAGTGTAACATGAAGGACAGTGTAACATGAAGGACAGTGTAACATGAAGGACAGTGTAACATGAAGGACAGTGTAACACATCAAGAAAAAAGGACAGTGTAACATGAAGGACAGTGTAACACACCAAGAAAACAGGACAGTGTAACATGAAGGACAGTGTAACACATCAGAAAACAGGACAGTGTAACATGAAGGACAGTGTAACAATCAAGAAAACAGACAGTGTAACATGAAGGACAGTGTAACATGAAGAACAGTGTAACACATCAGAAAAAAGGACAGTGTAACATGAAGGACAGTGTAACACATCAAGAAAACAGACAGTGTAACATGAAGGACAGTGTAACATGAAGACAGTGTAACACATCAAGAAAACAGGACAGTGTAACATGAAGGACAGTGTAACACATCAAGAAAACAGGACAGTGTAACATGAAGAACAGTGTAACACATCAAGAAAAAAGGACAGTGTAACATGAAGGACAGTGTAACACACCAAGAAAACAGGACAGTGTAACATGAAGGACATGTAACATGAAGGACAGTGTAACATGAAGGACAGTGTAACATGAAGGACAGTGTAACATGAAGGACAGTGTAAACACACCAAGAAAACAGGACAGTGTAACATGAAGGACAGTGTAACATGAAGACATGTAACATAAGGACAGTGTAACATGAAGACAGTGTAACACATCAAGAAAACAGGACAGTGTAACATGAAGAACAGTGTAACACATCAAGAAAACAGGACAGTGTAACATGAAGGACAGTGTAACACATCAAGAAAACAGGACAGTGTAACATGAAGAACAGTGTAACACATCAAGAAAAAGGACAGTGTAACATGAAGGACAGTGTAACACACAAGAAAACAGGACAGTGTAACATGAGGACAGTGTAAACACCAGAAAAAGGACAGTGTAACATGAAGGACAGTGTAACATGAAGGACAGTGTAACACATCAAGAAACAGACAGTGTAACATGAAGGACAGTGTAACACACCAAGAAAAAGGACAGTGTAACATGAAGACAGTGACATATCAAAAAACAGACAGTGTAACATGAAGGACAGTAACACATCAAGAAAACAGGACAGTGTAACATGAAGGACAGTGTAATTCATCAAGAAACAGGACAGTGTAACATGAAGGACAGTGTAACTCATCAAGAAAACAGGACAGTGTAACATGAAGGACAGTGAAACAACAAAAACAGTGTAACATGGAAGGACAGTGTAACACTCAAGAAAACAGGACAGTGTAACATGGAAGGACAGTGTAACACATCAAGAAAACAGGACAGTGTAACATGAAGGACAGTGTAACTATCAAGAAAACAGGACAGTTAACATGGACAGTGTCAAAAAGGACAGTAGTAACATCAAGAAAACAGGACAGTGTAACATGAAGGACAGTGTAACACATCAAGAAAACAGGACAGTGTAACATGAAGGACAGTGTAACACATCAAGAAAACAGGACAGTGTAACATGAAGGACAGTGACACATCGAAGAAAACAGGACAGTGTAACATGAAGGACAGTGCAACACATCAAGAAAACAGGACAGTGTAACATGAAGGACATGTAACATGAAGGACAGTGACACATCAAGAAAACAGGACAGTGTAACATGAAGGACAATGTAACACATCAAGAAAACAGGACAGTGTAACATGAAGGACAATGTAACACATCAAGAAAACAGGACAGTGTAACACGAAGGACAGTGTAACAGGAAGGACAATGTAACATGAAGGACAGTGTAACACATCAAGAAAACAGGACAGTGTAACAGGAAGGACAGTGTAACATGGACAGAGTAACCCATCAAAAAAACAGAACAGTGAAACATGAAAACCAACATACTTTCTGAAGCTGACAATGGCGTGTCTGGAATCATTCTCATTGACAATCTGGACTGTCGTCACCTTGCCATGCTTCTTGTATTCATGGAACAATCCGTCACGCAGACTGGAGTCTGAAACAGTCAACATAGATATATCACTATCAGTATCACACTTGTATTCATGGAACAATCCTCACGCAGACTGGAATCTAATACAACACAAGTATATCAGTATCACACCTGTATTCACACAACATTCCACCACACTGACTGGAGTCTGAAATCGTCAACATGAAGGGATCAGTGTCACATTTGTACTTGTGGAACAGTCAACACAGACTGGAGACTGGAACAGTCAGCACTGTGATATCAATATCACATTTGTATTTGTGGAACAGTCAGTCAACACAGACTGGAACAGTCAGCACTGTGATATCAATATCACATTTGTACTTGTGGAACAGTCAACACAGACTGGAGACTGGAACAGTCAGCACTGTGATATCAATATCACATTGTACTTGTGGAACAGTCACACAGACTGGAGACTGAACAGTCAGCACTGTGATATCAATATCACATTTGTACTCATGGAACTCAGTCAACACGACTGGACTGAACAGTCAGCACTGTGATATCAATATCACATTTGTACTTGTGGAACAGTCAACAGACTGGAGACTGAAACAGTCAGCACTGTGATATCAATATCACATTTGTACTTGTGGAAGTCAACACAGACTGGAGACTGGAACAGTCATCACTGAGATATCAATATCACATTTGTACTCATGGAAGTCAGTCAACACAGACTGGAGACTGAAACAGTCAGCACTGTGATATCAATATCACATTTGTACTCATGGAACAGTCAGTCAACACAGACTGGAGACTGGAACAGACAGCACTGTGATATCAGTATCACATTTGTACTCGTGGAACAGTCAACACAGACTGGAGACTGGAACAGTCAGCACTGTGATATCAATATCACATTTGTACTCATGGAACAGTCAGTCAACACAGACTACAGTCTGACACAATCAACATCACAACATCAATATCACAGTAGTACTAGAGGAACAATCCGTCAACACAGACTGGAGCCAGACACAGTCAGCTCAGGCGATGAACGAGAGTCATCCCATAAATAGCAAGGACATCCTAATTACTTAAACAAGTATTTGTCACAGTGCTTTGAAACTGCACACACATCTGGCCAAATCATTTCATTATTCTATTCCAAAGTTAAAGCAAATACTCAGACAGACATCTGTTATGAAGTCATGTTAGGTACGATCATTTCAAACATCATGAACACATTTAGCACCGACAAGCAGCACATTTACGTTAACATTACATATCACAAATAAAGTTTCGTGCAGATGTATAATAAAACACTACAAGTGTTATGTGGAACACACACCCTTTCACCAGCTGCAGTTTAAAGGTAAAATATCATTCTTCAAAGATGAACGAAATTACCCTGAAAACAAGCCAAGTTCCTAAAGCTAGCGACAAGAATGATGGTTATTGTTGCTTATTGCTTAAAGCCAGCCGACAGACAGCACACAGCAGTATCAGGATCACAACCATCTCAAAATGCAAACAACACTTCACTGACCCTGGGGAAACAAAAACACCACCACAAAAAGAAAATGAAGTACAAAATGTATGTCAATACATTCGCGCACAAAAATGTGTTTGCAGTTAAGAGAAGTCTTGAAAGAAGACGGGTGAATAAAGAAAGAGGAGATCGCTCACAACACCGGCATTAGTCATGGATCAGTTCATGCATTTTAACTAGTGTATGTGGAATGAGATATGCTGCACCCAAGTGGGTCCCGCTCTGCCTTACTGAAGATAAAAAAAGAAGTGCATGTCACTGTTTCTAAGACTTTGTTAAACGGTCTATATCATAAAAGTGAGAGTGACAGCTTTTTTTAAACTGAACAGTTGTCATTGACAAAAACAGAGGTAGAAGCTATGAGTATGAGCCAGAATTACACAGGTAACTACCAAAATGGCACATTCCCACCACTTCAAGGCCCATCAAATTCGGACTAAATCAATGGGAATGTAATTTATATATGATGTGTATCTATGATAATAAGGATGTACCGACATCGCATTCCAGAGGGACAAACTGTCATCAGGGCTACTACAGGATGTTTCTGACAAAAATACAAAATTCGACAATCGAAAACAAACTTAATGCCCTGTTAAATGACATGCCATTGATATTACACAATCATGCGTCTTGACACAAAACAGAGAGGGTAACATCACTACGCCACACCCTGATTACTCTCCAGATATGAGTTCTAACATCACTACGCCACACCCTGATTACTCTCCAGATATGAGTTCTAACATCACTACGCACACACCCTGATTACTCTCCAGATGAGTTCTAACATCACTACGCCACACCCTGATTACTCTCCAGATATGAGTTCTAACATCACTACGCCACACCCTGATTACTCTCCAGATATGAGTTCTAACATCACTACGCCACACCCTGATTACTCTCCAGATATGAGTTCTAACATCACTACGCCACACCCTGATTACTCTCCAGATATGAGTTCTAACATCACTACGCCACACCCTGATTACTCTCCAGATGAGTTCTAACATCACTACGCCACACCCTGATTACTCTCCAGATATGAGTTCTAACATCACTACGCTACACCCTGATTACTCTCCAGATATGAGTTCTAACATCACTACGCCACACCCTGATTACTCTCCAGATATGAGTTCATGAGTTCCCCCAGACTTTGATCTATTCCGTAAACCAAAAGAACCCACCCCACTATAGTGAACATTTCTACGACTTGATGACAGAGAGGGTAACATCACTGATCATATCAATGGGATGTATGTCACACATTATGACTTGATGACAGACAGGGTAACATCACTGATCATATCAATGGGATGTATGTCACACATTATGACTTGATGACAGAGAGGGTAACATCACTGATCATATCAATGGGATGTATGTCACACATTATGACTTGATGACAGAGAGGGTAACATCACTGATCATATCAATGGGATGTATGTCACACATTATGACTTGATGACAGACAGGGTAACATCACTGATCATATCAATGGGATGTATGTCACACATTATGACTTGATGACAGACAGGGTAACATCACTGATCATATCAATGGGATGTATGTCACACATTATGACTTGATGACAGACAGGGTAACATCACTGATCATATCAATGGGATGTATGTCACACATTATGACTTGATGACAGAGAGGGTAACATCACTGATCATATCAATGGATGTATGTCACACATTATGACTTGATGACAGAGAGGGTAACATCACTGATCATATCAATGGGATGTATGCCACACATTATGACTTGATGACAGACAGGGTAACATCACTGATCATATCAATGGGATGTATGTCACACATTATGACTTGATGACAGACAGGGTAACATCACTGATCATATCAATGGGATGTATGCCACACATTATGACTTGATGACAGACAGGGTAACATCACTGATCATATCAATGGGATGTATGCCACACATTATGACTTGATGACAGACAGGGTAACATCACTAATCATATCAATGGGATGTATGCCACACATTGATTACTCTCCATACATGTCCGCAAGACTCTGATCTATTTCCTAAACTGAAAGAAACCCTCCACAGTGAGAATTTACAGATGACTTGGAAGTGAAGGTGGCAAGCAAGTATAACATCAAGTTTGTTGCTTAGTAACCAGCATTCTGAAACTTCTAACAAATGGTAATCAATCATTTAGGAGAAGGATTAATACAGAAAGGCAGTTATCGTAACCTTATGCTTTGCTTCTAAGCCAACGCCGACTACGCTGGCTTGGCCATGTGCGTCGAATGGAGGATGGACGCATACCTAAAGACGTTCTCTATGGCGAACTGGCAAATCGGAAGCGAACTCCAGGACGCCCACAACTACGGGTTTGTAGACGCATGCAAAAGGGACCTTAGAAGCTCAGGGATCGACCCAGGCTCTTGGGAGACTCTGGCGGAAGACAGGGCAGCGTGGAGGACAGCCGTTCAGCAAGGCGTTGTGAATGCGGAGAGGAGGAGAGCAGAAAGCGCAGATGAGAAAAGGGCTCTTCGCAAGCAACGTTCCAGAAACCAGACAATAGCGACTCAATTTGTATGTGGCAGATGTGACAGAGATTGCCATTCAAGAATCGGCCTGTACAGCCACAGCAGAAAGTGCACGTCATGACCACAACGCCTTCTGGTGCAGACTATCATCTCCTGAGATGTAAAGAGGCCGACAATGCTTTGTATTGTTAGAGACATATTCTTACCATTAATTGGATGACTCTCACATCAGGGGAAAGGTTTTTTCTTAAATTTGACACGCACGCACGCACGCACGCACGCACGCACGCACGCACGCACGCACGCACCACACACACACACACACACACACACACACACACACAGAAGTGTCAACTCCATACACGTCCTAGGAGACATGATCACAATCACACCAGCAAGTTCTGTGATGGAACAGACAGGTCAAATCCCCATCAGACCAGGGCAGGTTGAAAACTCCACTGAACACACAGCTACAGAAAACTGACATGGACCAGGCAAAGTAGAATGCATACCCTGTGTTATCCAAAACTGTCCCTCAAGTCATGCATTATGCACATGTATTTTGCACAGTATACACATACTAAGCACATTCACCCACTATACACCTATATTTTGCACAGTATACACATACTAAGCACATTCACCCACTAAACACTTATGCACACGTATTTTGCACAGTATACACATACTAAGCACATTCACCCACTATACACCTATGCACATGTATTTTGCACAGTATACACATACTAAGCACATTCACCCACTATACACCTATGCACATGTATTTTGCACAGTATACACATACTAAGCACATTCACCCACTATACACCTATGCACATGTATTTTGCACAGTATACACATACTAAGCACATTCACCCACTATACACCTATGCACATGTATTTTGCACAGTATACACATACTAAGCACATTCACCCACTATACACCTATGCACATGTATTTTGCACAGTATACACATACTAAGCACATTCACCCACTATACACCTATGCACATGTATTTTGCACAGTATACACATACTAAGCACATTCACCCACTATATACCTATGCACACGTATTTTGCACAGTATATACATACTAAGCACATTCACCCACTATACACCTATGCACACGTATTTTGCACAGTATACACATGTACACTAAGCACATTCACCCACTATACACCTATGCACACGTATTTTGCACAGTATACACATGTACACTATGCACATTCACCCACTATACACCTATGCACACGTATTTTGCACAGTATACACATGTACACTATGCACATTCACCCACTATACACCTATGCACACATATTTTGCACAGTATACAATACAGCTATGCACATTCACCCACTATACAGTAATACACATGCGACTCCCCTTCCCCTGTGTGCAATATATATAACAGTTGCTGTGATCAATGTATTTTCATATTTATAACAGTTGCTGTGATCAATGTATTTTCATGTAACGGTTGCTGTGGTCAATGTATTTTCATGCAAGGGTTGCTGTGATCAACGTATTTTTCATGTAACGGTTGCTGTGATCAATGTATTTTCATGTAACAGTTGCTCTGATCAATGTGTTTTCATATAACAGTTGCTGTCATCAACGTATTTTCATGTAACGATTGCTGTGATCAACGTATTTTCATGTAACGATTGCTGTGATCAATGCATTTTCATGTAACGGTTGCTGTGATGAACGTATTTTCATATAACGGTTGCTGTGATCAATGTATTTTCATGTAACGGTTGCTGTGATCAATGTATTTTCATGTAATGGTTCCTGTGATGAACGTATTTTCATATAACGGTTGCTGTGATCAATGTATTTTCATGTAACGGTTGCTGTGATCAATGTATTTTCATATAACGGTTGCTGTGATCAATGTATTTTCATATAACGGTTGCTGTGATCAATGTATTTTCATATAACAGTTGCTGTGATCAATGTATTTTCATATAACAGTTGCTGTGATCAATGTATTTTCATATAACAGTTGCTGTGATCAATGTATTTTCATATAACAGTTGCTGTGATCAATGTATTTTCATATAACAGTTGCTGTGATCAATGTATTTTCATATAACAGTTGCTGTGATCAATATACAAGTTGCTATGATCTCCCTATAACCTACATACCACTGGATCGTGAGGGCAGGCCCGTGATGCAAATTCCCAGAGGTCGGCGATCATCATTGTCGGAGTCCTTCAGTTTATCATTGTTTTTTTGGTCCTTCAGGTCAGTCACACTGGCAATGGTCGACTTGAGGCCAATGGCCGACTGCATGCGTCCCCCTGCCTGACTGCTGGCATGACTGAAATTGGTCACAGAACGTTAAGATAAGTGTATCCATCCAGACCTAGGGCATGATACAATGAAGGAAACCAGCTTCTACACCATAAAACTTGTCCATTTAACAGTAAACTGTATACATGCAGACCTAGGGCATGATACAATAAAGGAAACCAGCTTCTACACCATAAAACTTGTCCATTTAACAGTAAACTGTATACATCCAGACCTAGGGCATGATACAATGAAGGAAACCAGCTTCTACACCATAAAACTTGTCCATTTAACAGTAAACTGTATACATGCAGACCTAGGGCATGATACAATGAAGGAAACCAGCTTCTACACCATAAAACTTGTCCATTTAACAGTAAACTGTATACATGCAGACCTAGGGCATGATACAATGAAGGAAACCAGCTTCTACACCATGAAGCTTGTCCATTTAACAGTAAACTGTATACATGCAGACCTAGGGCATGATACAATGAAGGAAACCAGCTTCTACACCATAAAACTTGTCCATTTAACAGTAAACTGTATACATGCAGACCTAGGGCATGATACAATGAAGGAAACCAGCTTCTACACCATAAAACTTGTCCATTTAACAGTAAACTGTATACATGCAGACCTAGGGCATGATATAATGAAGGAAACCAGCTTCTACACCATAAAACTTGTCCATTTAACAGTAAACTGTATACATCCAGACCTATGCACATAGCCTTCTGCCTGCTGACTGCCATGATTGAAATTGCGCACACTGAAGTCAAGACAGTCATCTTCAGATGGCCTTGAGTAAATTACATTATAAATCTACCTACAGTATACATGTCTCACTTGCTCCACCACAGCTGCTAAGAAAGTCTGCAATCCTCCTCAAGACGTCTCTTGCTACTATCAGAATGGGCAGAGCTCACTAGGATCAAAGGCTCCGTGCTTATCCATCCCCCTTGTGATATTACTCTCACAATCCAAAGTCCCCACACCTGTTCTTCCATCTGGATTCTAAACAAAGAGAATCATTCGCTTCAGAATTTCTGCTGGAGTTAAGGCAAAATCCCTGGTTTGCACTTTAGACAGCCTGGTAAGGTTATCAGCCTGTGTAATCCTGGGCTACACCTCTCCCACCCCTTCCCATATTTTTTCTCATCTCTTTTTGCCAAGCTGGAACATCTGTCTCAAGACTATTCCATGCTAAGGTAACCAATAATCTGTGCCAAAGCCATGTAAAGGAAATTAACAGTATGTGCCAATGTTATGTAAAGGTATCCAGGTTCTAAATACAAATAGCATCCATCTTCCTGCACTTTCTACATTTTTTCAACTCTCAGTTTCAGTTTAGCCTTTTGACTCCTGCAGCCTGTCCTCCAGCATCCTGCACTGCCAAAACATGCTAGCAAAGCAAAAACTTAACCCTTTGACTCCCTCACCCTATCCTTCAGCTTCCTGCACATAGTGTAAAGAGGCAGACCAGACTGTAAGTGTAAGGGGGTAAAAACATAAAAACCTGTCACCACAATGATCACCTTACCTTTGTGATTTGGAACATGACTTGCTGCTTTCTGTGGAATAGGTTCTGCTGCTGGACGACCCTGACCTGGACCTGGGTGACCTGGAGCGACTGCGACTGGCAGAGCGGGACATAGACAGAGACTTTTTGTTAGCGTGGTCTGGTGAGCGTGCACGGTCCACAGTGTCGGCCTGTGTCCTGGCTCCATCACCTCCATGACGTGGAAAGGATCCACTGCAGCCATAACACGTGTCAACACCATCAGTTATTACCTACTTCACACTAAACTACTCCTGTTCATGTTGATAATAGCACAATTATTCAATAAGCACCCCATCATCTACACAAACATCAAGTCTGCATACATTAGCCTTTTATTTAAACAGAAGAACCACCATCTCACTGAAAACTTTCAGTTCTACATACTAGAAAATATATCCTAAATTTTTTTTTCCCACACAGGAACAGCCATAATTATAGGAATTCATACAAATTTGTGACCCCCTTCTGTCAGTATACCATAAGCAGTTCACAGAGCAGTCTTGATGCCAAGGACAAAAATCAGCATCGCTATCAGTGTCATTTGAAAAGTAAACCCACAGTTGTTTGTTTTTTGTTTTTTTTTTTGGGGGGGGGGGGGGGGGGGGGAATGTGGATTGCATACATGTGGTTACTTAATGTACATACTGAACACAACCAAATGAAAAACTAAATGGTGATGCAGTACAAATAGGAAGCATTATGGGGATGCTGTGATGACTAAATGCCTAGATTTATAATGATACAATTTATAATGACACACGTGCAAGTAAAACAGGTCACTACACCCACACAACAGTACTGATGGACATCAGCGTTGAACAATTTTTATACAGCACTACGAACATCATGCATCTGGATAGCTGTAGAGATCTATCCTCCATAACATTCAATGCCTGCACTGTCTGTGTGGAACGGTTTACCATTACACACACTGCTTTTGGTACTCGTAATGTCTGTTTTATGCGGAAAGGGGAATTGGAGCACCTGGTCACAATGGGAAAGCTGGAGGGAAAGAGAGCACCAGGTAGACCCAGGGAGAAGATGTTAGACGGACTTGCAGAGTGGTTGAAGACAAACAGGGTGGAAGAGATAGAGACAGATGGAAGGCCATGATCACCAACGCCATACGGCAAGGCACCTGATGAGAATGTTCACCAAGTCTTGTGTAACAGTTTATCAACTGTCACTTATAAAAATGAGCGGTGGGTGAAAGGTTACATATAAGTGGTATTTAGGTCTGTGAATGTATGACAGCACAGTTGTGATACTAATATAATGAAGTCTTCATACATCAAGATAAATAAATAACAGCACAGTTGTGATACTAATATAATGAAGTCTTCATACATCAAGATAAATAAATAACAGCACAGTTGTGATACTAATATAATGAAGTCTTCATACATCAAGATAAATAAATAACAGCACAGTTGTGATACTAATATAATGAAGTCTTCATACATCAAGATAAATAAATAACAGCACAGTTGTGATACTAATATAATGAAGTCTTCATACATCAAGATAAATAAATAACAGCACAGTTGTGATACTAATATAATGAAGTCTTCATACATCAAGATAAATAAATAACAGCACAGTTGTGATACTAATATAATGAAGTCTTCATACATCAAGATAAATAAATAACAGCACAGTTGTGATACTAATATAATGAAGTCTTCATACATCAAGATAAATAAATAACAGCACAGTTGTGATACTAATATAATGAAGTCTTCATACATCAAGGTAAATAAATAACAGCACAGTTGTGATACTAATATAATGAAGTCTTCATACATCAAGATAAATAAATAACAGCACAGTTGTGATACTAATATAATGAAGTCTTCATACATCAGGTGACAACAGGTTTTGAAAGTGAAGCGTTCTTACTAACTTGGCAGATTAAAGGCATGCTACAGCGATCAGATTATAGAGCAACTTACACTGTGATATGAGCAACTTACACTGTGATATATAGAGCAATGTGATATCTATAGAGCAACTTACACTGTGATACAGAGCTACTTACACTGTGATACAGAGCAATTTATACTGTGATATAGAGCAACTTACACTGTGATATAGAGCAACTTACACTGTGATACAGAGCAACTTACACTGTGATACAGAGCAACTTACACTGTGATACAGAGCAGTTTACACTGTGATACAGAGCAACTTACACTGTGATATAGAGCTACTTACACTGTGATACAGAGCTACTTACACTGTGATACAGAGCAACTTACACTGTGATATAGAGCAACTTACACTGTGATATATAGAGCAATGTGATATCTATAGAGCAACTTACACTGTGATACAGAGCTACTTACACTGTGATACAGAGCAATTTATACTGTGATATAGAGCAACTTACACTGTGATATAGAGCAACTTACACTGTGATACAGAGCAACTTACACTGTGATATAGAGCAACTTACACTGTGATACACAGCAACTTACACTGTGATATAGAGCAACTTACACTGTGATACAGAGCTACTTACACTGTGATACAAGCAACTTACACTGTGATACACAGCAACTACACTGTGATACAAGCAACTTACACTGTGATACAGAGCAACTTACACTGTGATACACGCAACTTACATGTGATAAGAGCAACTTACAGTGTGATACACAGCAACTTACACTGTGATACAAGCAACTTACACTGTGATATAGAGCACTTACACTGTGATACAGAGCACTTACACTGTGATACAAGCACTTACACTGTGATACAGAGCAACTTACACTGTGATACAGAGCACTTACACTGTGATACACAGCAACTTACACTGTGATAAGAGCTACTTACACTGTGATACAGAGCAACTTACAGTGTGATACAAGCAACTTACACTGTGATACAGAGCTACTTACACTGTGATACAGAGCACTTACACTGTGATAGAGCAACTTACACTGTGATACAGAGCTACTTACACTGTGATACAGAGCAACTTACACTGTGATATAGAGCAACTTACACTGTGATACAGAGCACTTACACTGTGATACAAGCAACTTACACTGTGATACAGAGCAACTTACATGTGATACAGAGCTACTTACACTGTGATACACAGCAACTTACACTGTGATACAGAGCTACTTACACTGGATACAGAGCTACTTACACTGGATACAGACTACTTACAGTGTGATACAGAGCAACTTACACTGTGATACAGAGCAATTACACTGTATACAGAAGCTACTTACAGTGTGATACAAGCAACTTACATGTGATAAGAGCTAACTTACACTGTGATACAGAGCAACTTACACTGTGATACAGAGCAACTTACACTGTGATCAGAGCAACTTACACTGTGATAAGAGCATTACATGTGATACAGAGCACTTACACTGTGATACAGAGCACTTACACTGTGTATAAGCAACTTACACTGTGATACAGAGCTAACTGTGATACAGAGCAACTTACACTGTGATACAGAGCACTTACATGTGATACAGAGCAACTTACATGTGATACAAGCAACTTACACTGTGATACACAGCAACTTACACTGTGATACAGAGCACTTACACTGTGATACAGAGACTTACACTGTGATACAGAGCAACTTACACTGTGATAAGAGCACTTACAGTGTGATACAGAGCAACTTACACTGTGATACACAGCAACTTACACTGTGATATAGAGCAACTTACACTGTGATACAGAGCAACTTACACTGTGATACAAGCAACTTAACTGTGATACAGAGCACTTACACTGTGATACAAGCACTTACACTGTGATACAGAGCACTACACTGTGATACAAGCAACTTACATGTGATACAGAGCAGTTACAACTGTGATACAGAGCAACTTACACTGTGATACAGAGCAACTTACACTGTGATAGAGCAACTTACATGTGATACAGAGCAACTTACACTGTGATACAAGCAACTTACATGTGATACAGAGCAACTTACACTGTGATACAGAGCACTTACACTGTGATACAGAGCAACTTACACTGTGATACAGAGCAACTTACCTGTGATACAGAGCACTTACACTGTGATAAGGCACTTACACTGTGATAAGAGCACTTACACTGTGATACAGAGCTTACACTGTGATAAGAGCAACTTACACTGTGATACAGAGCAACTTACACTGTGATACAAGCAACTTACACTGTGATATAGAGCAACTTACATGTGATACAGACAACTTACACTGTGATACAAGCAACTTACACTGTGATACAGAGCAACTTACACTGTGATACAGAGCAACTTACACTGTGATACAGAGCAACTTACACTGTGATATAGAGCACTTACACTGTGATACAGAGCAACTTACACTGTGATACAGAGCACTTACACTGTGATACAGAGCAACTTACACTGTGATATAGAGCTACTTACACTGTGATACAGAGCTACTTACACTGTGATACAGAGCACTTACACTGTGATACAGAGCAACTTACACTGTGATAAGAGCTACTTACACTGTGATACAGAGCTACTTACACTGTGATACAGAGCTAACTTACACTGTGTGATACAGAGCAACTTACACTGTGATAAGAGCTACTTACATGTGATACAGAGCTACTTACACTGTGATACAGAGCACTTACACTGTGATACAGAGCACTTACACTGTGATACAGAGCAACTTACACTGTGATACAGAGCAACTTACACTGTGATACAGAGCTACTTACACTGTGATACAGAGCAACTTACACTGTGATACAGAGCAACTTACACTGTGATACAAGCAACTTACACTGTGATACAGAGCACTTACACTGTGATACAGAGCACTTACACTGTGATACAGAGCAACTTACACTGTGATACAAGCAACTTACACTGTGATACAGAGCACTTACACTGTGATACAGAGCAACTTACACTGTGATACAGAGCAACTTACACTGTGATACAGAGCAACTTACACTGTGATACACAGCAACTTACACTGTGATACAGAGCAACTTACACTGTGATACAGAGCAACTTACACATGTGATACAGAGCAACTTACACTGTGATACAGAGCACTTACATGTTATAGAGCAACTTACACTGTGATACAAGAGCATTACTGTGATACAAGCAACTTACATGTGATACAGAGCAACTTACACTGTGATACAGAGCAACTTACACTGTGATACACAGCAACTTACATGTGATAAGCAACTTACAGTGTGATACAGAGCAGCTTACACTGTGATACACAGCAACTTACACTGTGATATAGAGCAACTTACACTGTGATACAGAGCAACTTACACTGTGATACAGAGCACTTACACTGTGATACAGAGCAACTTACACTTAGTGTGATACAGAGCAACTTACACTGTGATATAGAGCAACTCCTGTGATACGCAACTGTGATACAGAGCACTTACACTGTGATACAGAGCAACTTACACTGTGATACAGAGCAACTTACACGTGTGATACAGAGCAACTTACACTGTGATACAGAGCAACTTACAGTGTGATACAGAGCAACTTACACTGTGATACAGAGCAACTTACAGTGTGATACACAGCAACTTACACTGTGATACAGAGCAACTTACAGTGTGATACACAGCATACACTGTGATACACACAACTACCTGTGATACAGAGCAACTTACAGTGAAGATACAGAATACACTTTGATATATTCTCATCACAGTGTGTACTACATGGATATGGTCACATGGTGCATCTTAACAAATGTCAAACAGATGTAACAGACTGTAAAGTAAAACCAACATAAACTAAAGAACAAGCCGCTTTCTGGAAAGACATCTTAACAAATGTCAAGACAGATGTAACAGACTGTAAAGTAAAACCAACATAAACTAAAGAACAAGCCGCTTTCTGGAAAGACATCTTAACAAATGTCAAGACAGATGTAACAGACTGTAAAGTAAAACCAACATAAACTAAGAACAAGCCGCTTTCTGGAAAGACATCTTAACAAATGTCAAGACAGATGTAACAGACTGTAAAGTAAAACCAACATAAACTAAAGAACAAGCCGGTTTCTGGAAAGACATCTTAACAAATGTCAAGACAGATGTAACAGACTGTAAAGTAAAGCCAACATAAACTAAAGAACAAGCCGCTTTCTGGAAAGACATCTTAACAAATGTCAAGACAGATGTAACAGACTGTAAAGTAAAACCAACATAAACTAAAGAACAAGCCGCTTTCTGGAAAGACATCTTAACAAATGTCAAGACAGATGTAACAGACTGTAAAGTAAAACCAACATAAACTAAAGAACAAGCCGTTTCTGGAAAGACATCTTAACAAATGTCAAGACAGATGTAACAGACTGTAAAGTAAAACCAACATAAACTAAAGAACAAGCCGACCACCTTCACACACCTGGCCACATAATTGAAAAATGGAATGAATACCAAAAGCCCCATCATAGGGTTAGTCAACTACCTCGAAGCTTTCAATTTTGTAGAGGTTTGCAAAGTCATTGAAGCAGTCAGGCAACAAGATGTTGATCCCGTATATATGTATGTAAACGTCCTTCAGCATATCTACAGATTTGCCTAATTGTTCATCTGGCTACACAAAGACTCTGACTCTGAGCCATTCAAGCTAGAGAAAGGAGTAAGACAGGAAGACACAAGCTCCCCTAAGTTGTTTACAACTTGCTGCAAAATGGTCTTTCACAATCTTGACTAGTCTGAAAAAGGCACAAGAATAGATGGAAAATACCTCCGTCACCTCAGGTTTGCTGACAACATTATCATCTTTGCGGAGAGTCTCAAGCAACTGCATAATATGCTGAAGGAACTAAAGGAATGCAGCAAAAAAATGACAAACAGTGAACTTGAAGAAAACAAAAATATTGTCAACAAAAAACTACATAAAGACCTAGACGGAAAAGTAACTATCAAATATGAAGAGCTAGAAATGGTCAACCACTACGTCTACTAAGGCCAACGCATCTCAGCAGAATCCTCCTCCAAAGAGGAAGAAATCGAACATAGGATAACCCGTAGCTGGCAAGGTTTGAAAGAGTAAATTCAGTTTTCAAAAATGACAAAATTCCAACTGTCCTGAAACAAAAAGTCTACGACCAATGCATTCTGCTCACAGTCATGTATGGAACAGAAACGTGGACTCTAACAACAACAACAACAACAACAAAAAACTCGCTTCAAAACTAGGAACCATGCAGTGGGCACATGAAAGACTCATGCCTGTTATCACCTGGAAAGATCACAAAACGGTCAGTGGATCAGAGAAACAACAAAAGTGCCAGACATCCTGGAAACCATCAACTGAAATGGAACTGGGCAGGATATCTCACCTGGAGAATGGACAATCGTTGGACAACAAAAACCACATTCTGGATACCATGAGACCGCACTTACATTAGAGGAAGACAGAAATTTATGTAGATGAAGGGACGACCTAGATGGATTTGACAAGAACTGGAGAGGAAAAGCGCTTCAAAGAAGATGTCCAACGACGGACTTTTGATGGCTGAAAGATGAGTGTAACGAACTCTGCACACAATGCATGTTACAATGTTACAAAACACTGTTACACAGTGTAATTTACTCTGTACACAATGCATTTCATGTTACAACAGTTCACAGTTATTTACTCTGCAAATGCATGTTATACTATTACACAGAGTATTTTACTCTGCACACAATGCCTGTTACACTGTTACACAGTGTAATTAACTCTGCACACATGCACATTACACTGATACACAACATAACATACTCTGCACACAATGAATGTTACATTGATGCATAGTGTAACAAACCATGCTCACAATGTATGTTACACTGATACATAGTGTAACTTACACTGCTCACAATGTATGTTACACTGATACATAGTGTAACTTACTCTGCTCACAATGTATGTTACACTGATACATAGTGTAACTTACACTGCTCACAATGTATGTTACACTGATACATAGTGTAACTTACACTGCTCACAATGCATGTTACATTGATGCATAGCGTAACTTACTCTGCTCACAATGTATGTTACACTGATACATAGTGTAACTTACACTGCTCACAATGCATGTTACACTGATACATAGTGTAACTTACTCTGCTCACAATGTATGTTACACTGATACATAGTGTAACTTACACTGCTCACAATGTATGTTACACTGATACATATTGTAACTTACACTGCTCACAATGCATGTTACACTGATACATAGTGTAACTTACTCTGCTCACAATGTATGTTACACTGATACATAGTGTAACTTACACTGCTCACAATGTATGTTACACTGACACATAGTATAACTTACACTGCTCACAATGTATGTTACACTGATAATAGTGTAACTTACTCTGCTCACAATGTATGTTACACTGATACATCGTGTAAGTTACTGTAACTTACTCTGCTCACAATGTATGTTACACTGATACATCGTGTAACTTACACTGCTCACAATGTATGTTACACTGATACATAATGTAACTTACTCTGCTCACAATGTATGTTACACTGATACATAGTGTATAATTTACACTGCTCACAATGCATGTTACACTGATACATCGTGTAACTTACACTGCTCACAATGCATGTTACAATGATACATAGTGTAACTTACTCTGCTCACAATGTATGTTACACTGATACATAATGTAACTTACTCTGCTCACAATGCATGTTACATTGATACATAGTGTAATTGCTCTGCGCACAATGCATGTTACACTGATACTTAGTGTAACAAACTCTGCACAGAATGTGTTGTGTTACAGTACACACAACACACAACACATGTTACACTGATTCACAGTGTAACGCATTGCACCCAATACATGTTACACTGACACATAGTGTAACACTCTACACCCAATACATGTTACACTGATACACAGTGTAACACTCTGCACCCAATACATGTTACACTGATACACAGTGTAACACTCTGCACCCAATACATGTTACACTGATACATAGTGTAACACTGCATCCAATACATGTTACACTAATTCACAGTGTAACACACTCTCCACTCAGTACATGTTACACTGATACACAGTGTAACACACTCTGCACCCAATACATGTTACACTGACACACAGTGTAACACTCTCTGCACACAATACATGTTACAGTAATTCAGTGTAACACACTCTGCACCCAATACATGTTACACTGATACACAGTGTAACACACTCTGCACCCAATACACGTTACACTGATACACAGTGTAACACACTGACACAATACATGTTACATTAATACAAAGTGTAACACTCTGCACCCAATACATGTTACACTGATACACAATGTAACACACTCTGCACCCAATACATGTTACACTGATACACAGTGTAACACACTCTGCACCCAATACATGTTACACTGATACACAGTGTAACACACTGCACCCAATAAATGTTACACTGATACACAGTGTAACACACTGCACACAATACCTGTTACACTGATACACAGTGTAACACACTGCATACAATACATGTTACACTGATACACAGTGTAACACACTGCACCCAATAAATGTTACACTGATACACAGTGTAACACACTGCACACAATACCTGTTACACTGATACACAGTGTAACACACTGCATACAATACATGTTACACTGATACACAATGTAACACACTGCACACAATACATGTTACACTGATACACAGTGTAACACACTGCACCCAATACATGTTACACTGATACACAGTGTAACACACTGCACCCAATAAATGTTACACTGATACACTGTAACACACTCTGCACCCAATAAATGTTACACTGATACAGTGTAACACACTCTGCACACAATACATGTTACACTGATACACAGTGTACACACTCTGCACACAATACATGTTACACTGATAACAGTGTAACACACTCTGCACCCAATAAATGTTACACTAATACACTGTAATACACTCGGCACACAATACATGCTACACTAATTCACATTGTAACACACTCTGCACCCGATACACGTTACAGTAATTCAGTGTAACACTCTGCATCTATGTTACACTATTTCAGTGTAACACACTCTGCACACAATACCTGTTACACTAATTCACAGTGTAACACACTCTGCACTCAATACATGTTACACTGATTCACAATGTAACACACTCAGCACACAATACATGTTACAGTAATTCAGAATAACACACTCTACACCCAATACATGTTACACTGATACACAGTGTAACACACTCTGCACCTATGTTACACTATTTCACAGTGTAACACACTCTGCACACAATACCTGTTACACTATTTCACAGTGTAACACACTCTGCACACAATACCTGTTACACTAATTCACAGTGTAACACACTCTGCACTCAATAAATGTTACACTGATACACAGTGTAACACACTGCACACAATACCTGTTACACTAATTCACAGTGTAACACACTGCACACATAAATGTTACAGTGATACACAGTGTAACACACTGCACACAATACCTGTTACACTAATTCACAGTGTAACACACTCTGCACACAATACCTGTTACACTGATACACAGTGTAACACACTGCACACAATACCTGTTACACTGATACACAGTGTAACACACTGCACACAATACCTGTTACACTAATTCACACTGTAACACACTCTGCACACAATACATGTTACACAGTGTAACTTACTCTGCACACAATGCATGATACACTGATGCACAGAGTTCAGTTCCTCTGCACACAATGAATTCAATAATTCCTAACTTGAGTGCACCTTGCTCTAGAGCTACACACTGTATAATGGTAGGAACTGTATGCTTGATTGGACAATGGAAAGGAAGGGGATGTGGCAGCCAGATGAGATGCCTCTTCCTCATTTCTAGTCTGGAAAATGAGGGTGCCGGGTGCATGTCATAGTATGGCCTCTTCCACCTGGCACTCACAAGGATCCTTGGTTTGTTTTGTTCAGTTCTATAAAGATACCATGCGCAAGCATTACAGAGTAATATAAAGTGTCATTCAAACGTCTTGACATCAGCTGTTCTTTCATCGTATAACGATGGCACACACATCATTTAATGGATTTTACACCAAATTATGTACTAAAGGCTACATATCAAAAATGATCTTCATCTCTGGTCTTTAAATTAAAAGGCATGACACAATCACTACTTTTATTAATTATTATTATTATTATTATTATTATTATCATTATTATTTTCTTTTTAATGATTACTGTATTTATGTCTTACTGATCTTAATTCAATGTGTTGCACGGATCAATTTTGTGTCCTGAGGAAAACTTTAAGGACCAAAGCTCTCTCTCTCTCTCTCTCTCTTCTCTCTCTCTCTCTCTCTCTCTCTCTCTCTCTCTCTCTCTCTCTCTCTCTGTGTGTGTGTGTGTGTGTGTGTGTGTGTGTGTGTGTGTGTGTGTGTGTGTGTGTGTGTGTGTGTGTGTGTGTGTGTGTGTGTGTGTGTGTGTGTGTGTGTGTGTTCTGAGCTGTAAAGCACTTCATGATAAGAAATTTTATACAGCCTTAATGTTGACAGCAGCCCTAATATCAACAACCCATTTCATTTAAACTGAGTATGCTGATATCATCAATAAGCACTAATGCGGTACGCAATTTTTCATGTTTATACGGCACTAAAATTCAGAAAAATGCAACATCAATAAACACTAATGCGGTATGCAATTTTTCGTGTTTATATGACACTAAAATTCAGAAAAATGCAACTTTACAAGATTGATAATAACTAAACAAATTTATTGTTCATGAAGTTATTGTCATTATTGAAAATATATTGTATCATCTATTATTCCCACACCCTTTCATTAGGGGCTATAGTCTGTGTTAACTATTATGACTAAACTGTCTGATGTCTGATGAACTAACTCCCTCTCCCTCCTTTCAATCACTTTTCTTCCCCCCCCCCCCCCCCCCCCCCCACTTGACAAGCTCTCTTAACACTTCTGTATAGTTGATAAAACAGCTGATATTTTCACACACACACACACACACACACACACACACACACACACACACACAGTTCAAAACTGAACTGTATCATATATCCATGGACCAACAGAAATGAATCAGCATTTTTATTAATATTATTCTAAGTGTTTAAAGCCCACCCGACTGTGTAGAGACATATCAGGGCAATCACCATTTCAAAATGAACACAATACCTTGTCGGACAAAAAAAAAAAGAAAAAGAAAATAAAGTACACATATCAATGCACCTGTGCAAATAATCTAGGTATATTCCACTGGCACTGACCCACAGTACTAGGTACTAAACCATGTCAGAAGCCATGACAGCTAGATAAATACAATAACTGTAGTGTTTAAACAATAAGATAACCTACAGTACTAAGCACTAACCATATCAGAAGCCATGACAGCTAGATAAATACAATGATAACTGTAGTGTTTGAACAATAAGATAACCTACAGTACTATTACTACTAAGCACTAACCATGTCAGAAGTGGTGACAGTTGGAAGAAATGTGCGCAATCACTGATCTGAGACTGTCGTGTGGTGGAGGTAGTACTGGTGGAGCTGTATACATGAAATCTGCTGTCAGTGCACACACGGCCTGTGTTGTGTAAGGCTTGGGTAGGGGCGGGGGCGGCTCGGCTGTTTTGCCACTTTCACATTGCTCTGTGCGTGTGCGTGTGCGTGCGTGCGAGCGCCCGAGTGTGTGCGCGTGTGCGTCCGTATGTGTGCGCGTGTGTGTGTGATCGTTGAAAATGGGGACAGCCATGCAGCGCGAAATGTCAAAACAACACTCAGCCAAGAGACTTTGTGGATGTGGCCAAATGTCAATAACCTAAGACTTCAACAGCTGTCACTGTATACATACATGTATACATACGTACACACATGTAGACTTTTCCCCCGCACTACTTGACAGTCCGTGTAGTTTGAATCAGACACTCATCATACCTTCCTTTTCTCCCCCTCTCACAAGCACACTCCCACACACTGAACATGTACGTATAGGTATAGGTATACACTGCGCTCTTTCTGCTGGATGCAGTGATTTCAGACGTTCATGCACTCTCATCCACAACAAATTGAAACGGAGACATCCACTGCAGTGGCTGTACATGTGAAAATGCACATTTCATGTCAGACGTATGAGTATTAGTACTATTACATAAATATGCATAAATATGTTATCATAATACGTCGGTGGTTGTGTGTACTCGTCTGTGTGTGCATAGCAGTGGCTGTACGTGTGAAAATGCACATTTCATGTAAGATGTATGCATATAAACGGGTTTTCATAATACATCGGTGGTTGTGTCTACTCGGTACTCCTCTGTATGTGCATGGCACATGGCATATATGTATACATGTATGTGTCAATGTGTGTACACGCTTTGTACTTGTAGATTTGCAGTGTTCTGCTCATATATAATATCAATAGTATTCGGTGACCTCAATCATAAAACAGATCACATACAGCATGTTATAAATCTCATTCTCACTTTAGTTTGATAACAGACATCTGGTCACATCCATCCCAACTCAGAAAGCAGCAGTACAGTGCTGCGGTACCATGATCAGGTATTCATTCAAAAAATAACTGACTGCCATTTTAGGGGGCACCTTTCCGTGTGTGCGCACACCTACACCCATATTATTATGTGTAAGTGCACATGCACACGCATGCGCACACATCCTTCCACCCACATCAGCCTTCAACTGAAAAACACATTATCCTAAATTGTACTTGTGGATGCCAGGTACACTGAATAAATATTAAGCTGGTTTGTGGATGCCAGATATACTGACTAAATATTATGCTGCAGGGACAACACAGTATCATGATTTGTACAAGTTTGTGGACGCCAGGTACACACTAAATATTACGCTGAAGGGATAACACAGTATCATGAATTGTACTTGTGGCTGTCAGATACACTGAGTAAATATTATGCGCAAGGGACAACACAGCACTATGAATTGTACTTGTGGATGCCAGGTATGGATAACATAGTTCTATGAATTGTACTTGTGGATGCCAGGTAATCTGACTACATATCAAGCTGAATGGATAACACAATATGAATTGTACCTGTCACTGCCAGGTACTTTGACTAAATTAGTAAATATTAACTTTGACTAAATTAGTAAATATTACACTGAAGGGACAACACAGTTTCATGAATTGTACTTGTTGCCAGGTGCACCAAAAAAAATTTTATTACGCTCAAAGAACACAGTATCACGAATACTGGGTGCCAGGCACTCTGACTACATATATCAAGCAGAAGGGACTTTGAAACATTATCATGAACTGAACTTGTGGATGCCAGGTACACTAAGTATCCCACTCAGGGTCAACACATTATCATGAATCGTACTACTACTAGGTGGCGCCGGGTACTCTGACAAAATAACACTCATGGGACAACACATTATCATGAATCGTACTACTACTAGGCAGTGCCGGGTACTCTGACAAAATAACACACTCATGGGACAACACATTATCATGAATCGTACTAGGCGGCGCTGGGTACTCTGACAAAATAACACTCATGGGACAACACAGTATCATGAATCGTACTACTACTAGGCAGTGCCGGGTACTCTTGACAAAATAACACACTCATGGGACAACACAGTATCATGAATCGTACTAGGTGGCGCCGGGTACTCTGACAAAATAACACTCATGGGACAACACAGTATCATGAATCGTACTAGGCGGCGCCGGGTACTCTGACAAAATAACACTCATGGGACAACACAGTATCATAAATCGTACTAGGCGGCGCCGGGTACTCTGACAAAATAACACTCATGGGACAACACAGTATCATGAATCCTACTACTAGGTGGTGCCGGGTACTCTGACAAAATAACACTCATGGGACAACACAGTATCATGAATCGTACTAGGTAGTGCCGGGTACTCTGACAAAATAAACACTCATGGGACAACACAGTATCATGAATCGTACTACTACTAGGTGGCGCCGGGTACTCTGACAAAATAACACTCATGGGACAACACAGTATCATGAATCGTACTAGGTGGTGCCGGGTACTCTGACAAAATAACACTCATGGGACAACACAGTATCATGAATCGTACTAGGTGGCGCCGGGTACTCTGACAAAATAACACTCATGGGACAACACATTATCATGAATCGTACTAGGCGGCGCTGGGTACTCTGACAAAATAACACTCATGGGACAACACAGTATCATGAATCGTACTACTACTAGGTGGCGCCGGGTACTCTGACAAAATAACACTCATGGGACAACACAGTATCATGAATCGTACTTGTGGATGCCAGGTACACTGACTACATTTCAAGCAGGAGGTTTTCAAAAAAATGTCGGCAGGAGGGAAATTACAAACAGAACCCCTTAAAGCAAGTTATGGCGCAACGTTGAGCAGCAGCCAAAGTGTTGTTTTCATCCCCAGCCACACACAGCAGCAGTGTGATGCCAAGCGAAGTCTGGCATTTTCAGACAGCACACTATGCCCTCCCTGACTTGGCCCCAGCAACTGAGGAATGCAGGAGATCGAGAACAACTCTGATAATGCGAGTGGGATGCTTTTCCAGGCACCAGGCACCAGGCACCAGGCACGCATTGCATAGCATCTACACACTCATTCTCCTTTCCTTTCTTCGCTGCCCCCCTTTCCACCGAAATGATCACAAGTTGTGAACTTTTTTAAGGCTTTTTTTTCTCCCTGCAATACTATTTTTGACACAATTTGAGTAAAATCAGACGTTTGACATTACCCAAGTTTCTCCTTCTGCAAGCTGTGAATTTTTATATACAGCTTTTTTTCTCCCTACAATACTATTTTGATACAGTGTGAGTAAAATCGGATGGTTGGCGTTTCCCAAGTGTGACCCCCTAAATATCCTGATGCCCACTGAAAATGTGGGTGTGAATTCTGTACGCATAACCCCACCCCCTAATTTTTACAAAATAATAATCACGGATTCCCAAACCCTTATCCCACAGGGATCATTACTATCACAAATAAACCCCCAGTAGAATCCATACAAAGGGTCTCTTTCTTTCAGATGCTATTCCAGGACTTCAATGCGACATGGCTGTCATCAAAGAGAAAGATCATTATCATTATAAATAAACCCAGAGTAGAATTCATACAAAGGGTTTTTTCCTTTCAAATGCTATTGCAGGATTTCAATGTGATACAGCTGTCATGACAGCACCAATTTCAATGTCTATATTTTTCTAACAAGAATACTTATGAGCAGTGGTGACTGCAAAAACAGTCAGCTGTGTCTGCCAAAGTCCTACTCTTCAACCTTTCTCAGTTTCTGTTTCACTTCCTCATCACATCCGCCAACTGCCAACAGGAAGCTAATATTGCTTAGGGTCAAAAAGTGGTTGACAACCACCTGACTAACTGAAAACAATGCGTAGACCAAGTTTTATGATGAAGGCATTTACAAGTCTAACATCATTTGTGGAAGGAAAATGAAAAACAGAGGAGTGGTTGCTGGTTAGATGTGAAATGAATACGACAGAGAGTAAAGTATTCAACATGTTCTTAACTATGCGAAGTACAATGAAAAGATCAACAACCAAAAGAGACAGAACAGAAGCTAAAAGGGAAGCGTTACAGAACAGAAGGCTAAAAGGGAAGCGTTACAGAACAGAAGGCTAAAAGGAAAGCGTTACAGAACAGAACAGAAGACTAAAAGGGAAGCGTTACAGAACAGAACAGAAGGCTAAAAGGGAAGCGTTACAGAACAGAAGGCTAAAAGGGAAGCGTTACAGAACAGAACAGAAGGCTAAAAGGGAAGCGTTACAGAACAGAACAGAAGGCCAAAAGGGAAGCGTTACAGAACAGAAGGCTAAAACACAAAAGGGAAGCGTTACAGAACAGAAGGCCAAAAGGGAAGCGTTACAGAACAGAACAGAAGGCCAAAAGGGAAGCGTTACAGAACAGAACAGAAGGCTAAAAGGGAAGCGTTACAGAACAGAACAGAAGGCCAAAAGGGAAGCGTTACAGAACAGAACAGAAGGCCAAAAGGGAAGCGTTACAGAACAGAACAGAAGGCTAAACACAAAAGGGAAGCGTTACAGAACAGAAGGCTAAAACACAAAAGGGAAGCGTTACAGAACAGAACAGAAGGCTAAAACACAAAGGGAAGCGTTACAGAACAGAACAGAAGGCTAAAACACAAAAGGGAAGCGTTACAGAACAGAACAGAAGGCTAAAACACAAAAGGGAAGCGTTACAGAACAGAACAGAAGGCTAAAACACAAAAGGGAAGCTAAGCGTTCCCAGAGAGATCTACAAGTTCCAGTTCATACTGCTTATAGTTATACTATAGTCCAGCCAACCACATTTACCCTATCAAGGCTAACATTACATTGAAAATACAGGCCTAGTTCAATTGATAAAGCCTTTTAAACACAGTAGCTGTAAACCATGGTTATATCCCTTCAAGTCTGTCACGCATTAATCTTTCCCATACATACGCTCACCACGGAAATCTACTGATCTCTTGTGCGTAAAACTTGAATATTATGATCTGACGACGTTCTTTAAGGGTTTGCTGAGTAATGTTTATGTCTCGCACCGTGCAAGTCCATGCAGTCGATAAGATGTTTGATGCCAAGTGGCTCAGATATAAACTACAACACAAGTTTACAATGACAACACCAACAGTTCTGATGATCTACTCACTCTTTATGTATTTTTTCTTCATATATTTAGAATTTATTTCATGTACATTCATTCATTTGCCTATCTCAGTATCTGTCAATACTCTTCACTGTTCCTAATTTAATGCAAAATCTGTTTTCCTCTATTCCATTAAAA
Source organism: Monoplex corrugatus (assembly GCA_030674185.1). NCBI lineage: Eukaryota > Metazoa > Mollusca > Gastropoda > Littorinimorpha > Ranellidae > Monoplex > Monoplex corrugatus. Next base: position 1,565,020 of record JAPXFY010000032.1, on the reverse strand, counting down.
AAAAAAAAAAAAAAAAAAAAATCTGCATCCAATTAAATCTTTTCTGTCCTGTAACTGATCTGAGAGGGGGGGGAGGGGGGGGGGGACTGAAAATTGACTCTTCCAACATCTCCAAGTTATATACATGTATCAGTATAGATGTATAGATAGGGACTGAAAACTGGCTCTTCCAACATCTCCAAGTTATATGTATCAGTATAGATTAGATAGGGACTGAAAACTGACTTCCAACATCTCCAAGTTATATGTATCAGTATAGATTAGATAGGGACTGAAAACTGACTTCCAACATCTCCAAGTTATATGTATCAGTATAGATTAGATAGGGACTAAAAACTGACTTCCAACATCCCCAAGTTATATGTATCAGTATAGATTAGATAAGGACTGAAAACTGGCTCTTCCAACATCCCCAAGTTATATGTATCAGTATAGATTAGATAGGGGCTGAAAACTGGCTCTTCCAACATCTCCAAGTTATATGTATCAGTATATTGTATAGATAGGGACTAAAACTGGCTCTTCCAACATCTCCAAGTTATATGTATCAGTATAGATTAGATAGGGACTGAAAACTGGCTCTTCCAACATCCCCAAGTTATATACATGTATCAGTATAGATTAGACAGGGACTGAAAACTGACTTCCAACATCTCCAAGTTATATGTATCAGTATAGATTAGATAGGGATTGAAAACTGGCTCTTCCAGCATCCCCAAGTTATATGTATCAGTATAGATTAGATAGGGATTGAAAACTGGCTCTTCCAACATCCCCAAGTTATACGTATCAGTATAGATTAGATAGGGACTGAAAACTGACTTCCAACATCTCCAAGTTATATGTATCAGTATAGATTAGATAGGGACTGAAAACTGGCTCTTCCAACATCTCCCATGTATCAGTATAGATTAGATAGGGACTGAAAACTGACTTCCAACATCTCCAAGTTATATGTATCAGTATAGATTAGATAGGGACTGAAAACTGACTTCCAACATCTCCAAGTTATATGTATCAGTATAGATTAGATAGGGACTGAAAACTGGCTCTTCCAACATCTCCAAGTTATATGTATCACTCAGTATAAAGAGCAGGCTGGGGAACAGGTGATCCCAAAAATCTCTGAAAAATAGGCCAGGGTCCAGGTGGGGGGCCCGAAGCCCCCTGGCCAAAATTAAATTCGAGCATTTTTGAAGACCCTTTCGTGGCCTCTTGTGAAAGGCAAATTACCATGTGGCATGCAAAGAAACCAAACTAAAAACATCTTATTTACCATGCAGCATGCAAAGAAATCATACCAAAAAATTAACAACTTATTTTTCTCCATTTTCTTGAAGTACTGCCTTGCTTCAAAAGTTCAATAATTCAGTCTTCACGAACCGAGTCCCCGTAATGTTCTACTAAATGATGCATCACCCACAGCCTTGAAAATGGTATGATGAAAACCTGGATTGGAAATACTGGATACGGAACGGTAATGGACTCGGAGTGATCAAGTCCTTCACGATTTTTTTTTCACGGCGGGATTTTTTTTTCTCGGACCCGTTTTCTTTTTCTCAGAAGTCACTTTGAAACATCTCGGGGATCCGAGGAGAGTTCCCCAGCCTGAAAGAGGGACTGAAAACTGGCTCTTCCAACATCCCCAAGTTATCTGTATCAGTACAGAGAGGGACTGAAAACTAGCTCTTCCAACATCTCCAGGTTATATATGTATCAGTATAGAGAGGGACTGAAAACTGGCTCTTCCAACATCTCCAGGTTATATGTATCAGTGTAGATAGGGACTGAAAACTGGCTCTTCCAACATCCCCAAGTTATCTGTATCAGTGTAGATAGGGACTGAAAACTGGCTCTTCCAACATCTCCAAGCATGTATCAGTATAGACAGGGACTGAAAACTGGCTCTTCCAACATCTCCAGGTTATATGTATCAGTGTAGATAGGGACTGAAAACTGGCTCTTCCAACATCCCCAAGTTATCTGTATCAGTCTAGATAGGGACTGAAAACTGGCTCTTCCAACATCTCCAAGCATGTATCAGTATAGATAGGAATTGAAAACTGGCTCTTCCAACATCTCCAAGTTATCTGTATCAGTGTAGTAGATAAGGACTGAAAACTGACTTCCAACATCTCCAAGTTATCTGTATCAGTGTAGATAGGGACTGAAAACTGACTTCCAACATCTCCAAGTTATCTGTATCAGTGTAGATAGGGACTGAAAACTGACTTCCAACATCTCCAAGTTATGTATCAGTGTAGATAGGGACTGAAAACTGACTTCCAACATCTCCAAGCCTGTATCAGTATAGACAGGGACTGAAAACTGACTTCCAACATCTCCAAGCATGTATCAGTATAGACAGGGACTGAAAACTGGCTGTTCCAACATCTCCAGGTTATATGTATCAGTGTAGATAGGGACTGAAAACTGACTTCCAACATCTCCAAGTTATATAACACATGTATCAGTATAGATTAGATAGGGACTGAAAACTGGCTCTTCCAACATCCCCAAGTTATATGTATCAGTATAGATTAGATAGGGACTGAAAACTGACTTCCAACATCTCCAAGTTATATGTATCAGTATAGATTAGATAGGGACTGAAAACTGACTTCCAACATCTCCAAGTTATATGTATCAGTATAGATTAGATAGGGACTGAAAACTGACTTCCAACATCTCCAAGTTATATGTATCAGTATAGATTAGATAGGGACTGAAAACTGACTTCCAACATCCCCAACTTATATGTATCAGTATAGATTAGATAGGGACTGAAAACTGACTTCCAACATCTCCAAGTTATATAACACATGTATCAGTATAGATTAGATAGGGACTGAAAACTGACTTCCAACATCCCCAAGTTATACATATCAGTATAGATTAGACAGGGACTGAAAACTGACTTCCAACATCTCCAAGTTATACATATCAGTATAGATTAGACAGGACTGAAAACTGACTTCCAACATCTCTAAGTTATATTTCATTCACTATCCAACATATTTTATTATCTATAATCTACTGATACCTAACAAAGATTGGTTGAAATTACAACTTTACCAAACAGCTAAACAATGATAAATTTCAAATGTTACTGTGTGTAGCTTATATAAACCGTCTTTTTTTTTCTTCTTCCAAATGTTACTGTGTGTAACTTATATAAACCGTCTTTTTTTTCTTCTACCAACTAGTTATTTGTTTATTGGCTTGGGTTTCTTTTGACAATCATGATTCACATGTGCATGTTGCCTGGACTACACATTTCTTTTATTTCTGTGGACTGTGGTCACTGGTGAGTGATTTTTGCATGGGAAGATGTGATGATAATAATTGGCATTTAGTGAAACATGAAAATGGTAATAACAAAACGTCAGCCAATGTTCTGAGAAACTGAAATAAAATATTTTCTATAAATCTTCCTCTCTGACATCCTGACAATCTTGAAATATGAAAAGCTTAATAATCAAATGTCAACCAATGTTATGCTGAGAAACAAAAAATATTTTTTCTAAAACTCTTCCTCTATGACATCCTCACAATCCATAAATACTATTTAAACCTTCTTATATCCTCTCTCTCTCTCTCTCTCTCTCTCTCTCACAACCAACACACACACAACAAACAACCCACCACACACACACACACACACACACACACCACACACACTTTCCCTCTCATTGCATGAGTGTTATACCTTAGTGGACACCTATGTATGGAAGCAGTTTCAAGATAAACAGAAAAAGTATGAAAAATGTTACATGAACTTTGAAATTAGCAAAACACCGAAGCAGTTTCCTGCCAGCAGAAGTATACAATCCCTTATGTATAGGTGGAAACTTGATGCATTCAAAACAAAATACACCAGGAATGTAGTGTGTCTGTGTGGAAAGAAGATAACACATAGTCATATTCTTTCATGTGTTCGGGTAAAACGACATATACCTACGCTATTAACGAAGACAATTTCTGACATATTTGCCTCATCATCCTTAACATATGAATTTTTTTTAGCCTGTCAAAGAGTCCTATAGCGAATTATCTTATCTTTAACATTCTGTTACTTCTCATGTTCAATGTTATGGTTAGCCAGTTTTGCTGTTTCAATCGTTAATCCTCTTTTCTCCTCATGTATCCATTTTTTTTGTTTGTTTGTTTGTTGTTGTTGTTTTGGTTTTTTTGTCTAAAATCACTTTAGTGAATAGACATTAAATCAAAGACCACCACACACACACACACACACACACACACACACACACACACACACACACACACACACACACACACACACACACACACACATTTAAAAAGGAAAAATCACCAGAGTTACTGCAAAACACAATAATCCCCTCATTATTTCTTGTTCCTGAATCTTTAGAAATTTCAAAACACCTGAAAAAAATATACATCAGGGAGTATAACAATCTTGTCTCTGTGTAGTTTTGTTACAAATGCAGAAAATGTGCATTCATATTGTCAACAATCCGTAGAAAGCCAGATCAAATCATGTTGGTTCTCACTGTCCTGTGGATGTTTTGGGATGTCAAAAAAACGTAAATGTTCATGACTCTATTCCCAATAGTAACAGTAGGTTGATAGGTGGTAGGTGCCACTATAACTATTCATACTACATTTACTACTTTTCATTCCATACTCACTCGGACAGGGTGGGTGGCCTGGCAATTAAAGATGAATAAGTCAACCAATATGTATTGTTATCAAGAATTTTTTTTAAAATTATGGCAGAGAGAAAAGAAACAATAACAACAACAAAATACTTGCTAAGAAAAATTCTAATGCCAATGCGAATTTCCAGGGTTTTTCCGTTTTTCTTTTTTCTTTTTTTTTTCCAGTCTGACAATACCTGTGATGCTGCTAATGTAATCAATGTAATGATGTATACCCACCTGGCCGTGTTATTGTAACAAACGTGTATTTCGATCAAAAACTTTCATACACAGCTGACTTTTTCAAGATGCTGGTTACACAGTCAGAGTTTCCACTGTTAACAACAGTCATAGTTTAAGAACAACATGGTGACCGTTTTATTATACCATGAATATTTTTCCAAATCATCATGACAATGGCTATGGCTCTTGCAATGCATTATACAATGATTATGCATTACATGTTAATGATTAAGCCTGCTGTAAACATGACAGAAGGCACATTTTTTTTTTAAAAAAAAAAGTCAGGGGTGGGTATTGATCAGACAGCAGTCTTCTTGTAACAGGAGCTGCAGGCCACAAGGTCGATATGACATGACATTATCACTAGGGTGAAACCCCCAGCTAAACCAATCCTCTGAACATCTGGACCTTTACAACCTGAACACTGTCTTTGTACTGCCTGCACACAGTGACTCACACAAAATAAACACCAACAACAATTCACTGCTTTCAATAAGTTATGCTAAAAGGACATGCTTATCATCACAAGGGGATAAATTACAAATACATACTGCAAACTACATCTGTGATTACCCGCATTTGGGAAAACTTGCATTCTTTTTGGTCTTCATCTGCCACTGATGCTGATGATGATATGATTTTCATTTTACACCTGTCGTTGATGTTGATGATGATATAAGATTCTTTTTGATTTTTTACCTGTCACCGATATTGATAACGATAAGATTTTTTTGTTTTTTACCTGCCACTGATGTTAATGCTGATATAACTTCTTTTACCTGTCACTGATATTGACGATGCTAAGACCTATCACCGATATTGATAATGATAAGATTCTTTTTTGTTTTTGTTTTTTAACTGCCACTGATGTTAATGTTGATATGACTTCTTTTACCTGTCACTGATGTTGACGATGCTAAGACCTATCACCGATATTGATAATGATAAGATCTTTTTTGTTTTTGTTTTTTAACTGCCACTGATGTTAATGTTGATATGACTTCTTTTACCTGTCCTGATGTGACGATGCAAGACCTATCACCGATTGATATGATAAGATTCTTTTGTTTATTTTAACTGCCACTGATGTTAATGTTGATATGACTTCTTTACCTGTCACTGATTGACGATGCTAAGACCTGTATGATGCTGATAATGATAAGATTCCTATGGGGTGGGTTTTTGTTTTGTTTTGTTTTTTGTTTGTTTGTTTTTTTACCTGTCACTGATGTTGATGATGTCAAGACTTGTCACTGATGTTAATGATAAGATTCTTTTTGATATTTTTACCTGTCACTGAAGTTGACGATGCTAAGATTCTCTTTTGTTTTTTGTTTGTTCTCTTTTTTTCACCTGCCACTGATGTTGACAATGGTAAGATTCTTTTTATTTTTTTACCTGCCATTGATTGATGTTGATGATAATAAATGAACACACTGACTGACAGATTTTCACCTCAACTTATTACAACTCAACTGTTTAGCCTATCGTTATCTCAACTTGTCACAACCTACTTGCTTTACTCTTGGTCTCCAACTTACAACTCCACTGTTGGACATAATCATCTTTTTCTCAACTTGTTACAAGCAATCTTTTATCTTAAAACCTTGCTCTGGGACCTTATGACAAATAATTAAATGAGTTCAAAGTTCACACACAGTGACACGCAATGCAGAGAGGCTGCTAGACCAGCACACAGACGATAGGCCACTTCAGCAAGTATCTGATGGGAGAGCTGCCAAGTCATTATACACAAGTTTATGTACAGTGTGTGTGTGTGGTGTGTGTGTGTGTGTGTGTGTGTGTGTGTGTGTGTGTGTGTGTGTGTGTGTGTGTGTGCGTGTGTCTGTGTGTGTGTGTGTGTGTCTGTGTGTGTGTTGGCTGTGGGCCAGGGTAATAAATCAAGTATGTAATTATGTAAAATTATGTATGGTGGAGTGAAGGCAGCACACAAAACAGCACAGCACATTCATACCATACACTGTACAAACACAAGCTTCTGCCTTCAGCCAATGTTCTGTTCGCTGACATCGTTTGCTATGTTTCATCAATACTTCATACATAATCTGTTATAAAATGACGAGTGTCATATCTTCAGCTCTATATGTTGTGCTTCAAGTCTTACATTCCATTTGTCCTGGCCAAGTTAAAGGACAGTGGTATGTCTCTCCTTTACAAGTGTACCAGGTACAGTACAATAACAAAAGGCCATAGTCACACAGTGACAAAGTCATGACATACATGGACACATTGTATCAGAAGGAACAAGAACAAGAAAGCACTGTGTGACAATTTCTGCTTTCTGATGATACTGTTTTCAGTTCTCCATCTGGTTCTGTACTTATCTCAGTACAGAACCAAGTGACGATATCTACATGTATGTATATATGGATGATTGATATATATTAAGTGATGATATCTACACGTATGTATATATATGGATGATATATATTATATGTTCAAATTTTGCCAGGAATCTGCGCAAGCCGTGTGACACTACATATAATTTTACACTTCTTTAGAAAAGAAATATTTTCAGTAACATCAATTAACTTCTTTAAAAAATGAAATATTTTCAGTAACATCCATCAGTCTATAGATCCCAAAGTGCTTTCATTGTGAAGTTCTTTATAAATAGATCCCAATGTAATGCCATCATTTATAAAGTTCTCTCTCAATAGATCTCAATGTAGCTTCATCATTCATAAAGTTTTCTCTCAATAGATCTCAATGTAGTTTCATCATTCATAAAGTTCTCTATAGATAATCCAAATGTGATGTCATCATTCATAAAATTCTCTACCTACAGATTCTAATGTGATTTCATCATTCATAAATTCTCTATAGATAGATCCCAACATGGTTTCATGACTTATATTATAAAGTTCTCCATCATGGTAGGCCCCAATACATTTTCATCATTCACAATGTTCTCTACAGATCCCAATGTCGTTTCATCATTTATAAATTTCCCTATAGATAGATCCGAACATGCTTTCATCATTCACAAAATTCTCTATAAATCTCACTGTGGCTTCTTTATTCCTAAAGTTCTCTACACATCCCACACGTACTTTCATCATTCCTAAAGTTCTCTACACATCCCACACGTACTTTCATCATTCCTAAAGTTCTCTACACATCCCACACGTACTTTCATCATTCCTAAAGTTCTCTACACATCCCACACGTACTTTCATCATTCCTAAAGTTCTCTACACATCCCACACGTACTTTCATCATTCATAAAGTTCTCTACACATCCCACACGTACTTTCATCATTCATAAAGTTCTCTACACATCCCACACGTACTTTCATCATTCATAAAGTTCTCTACACATCCCACACGTACTTTCATCATTCCTAAAGTTCTCTACACATCCCACACGTACTTTCATCATTCATAAAGTTCTCTACACATCCCACACGTACTTTCATCATTCCTAAAGTTCTCTACACATCCCACACGTACTTTCATCATTCATAAAGTTCTCTACACATCCCACACGTACTTTCATCATTCCTAAAGTTCTCTACACATCCCACACGTACTTTCATCATTCATAAAGTTCTCTACACATCCCACACGTACTTTCATCATTCCTAAAGTTCTCTACACATCCCACACGTACTTTCATCATTCATAAAGTTCTCTACACATCCCACACGTACTTTCATCATTCCTAAAGTTCTCTACACATCCCACACGTACTTTCATCATTCCTAAAGTTCTCTACACATCCCACACGTACTTTCATCATTCCTAAAGTTCTCTACACATCCCACACGTACTTTCATCATTCCTAAAGTTCTCTACACATCCCACACGTACTTTCATCATTCCTAAAGTTCTCTACACATCCCACACGTACTTTCATCATTCATAAAGATCTCCACATCTATGACTAGTTCTCTGCAAGTGTGTGTGTGTGTGTGTGTGTGTGTGTGTGTGTGTGTGTGTGTGTGTGTGTGTGTTGTGTGTGTGTGTGTGTGTGTGTGTGTGTGTGTGTGTGTGTGGTGTGTGTGTGTGTGTGTGTGTGTGTGTGTGTGTGTGTGTGTGTGTGTGTGTGTGTGTGTGTGTGTGTGTGTGTGTGTGTGTGTGTGTGTGTGTGTGTGTGTGGTGTGTGTGTGTGTGTGTGTGTGTGTGTGTGTGTGTGTGTGTGTGTGTGTGTGTGTGTTGTGTGTGTGTGTGTGTGTGTGTGTGTGTGTGTGTGTGTGTGTGTGTGTGTGTTGTGTGTGTGTGTTGTGGTGTGTGTGGTTGTGGTGGTGTATTTCACTGACAAACTTCTTAATGAGCAGATATGAAATAGGAAATGTAAACGACATGTGAACTCCACCAGCAAGGAAACAAACAATCGTGGCCATGTAACGTCATTGATTTTTCATTACTACAGCTACCACCATCCATTGCTCTAATCAATCACATATCCCTCTCCCTTGGCAGCGAACTGCACTGCGTTTTATCATGTTGTATTGTATTCAGACCAGCATGCCTGCTACAGTGTTTGCTCTAACAAACTATTTCATCATATCATACTCAGACTAACAACACTCATTAGTGTTGCTATAACAGTTTATCATACTACATTCAGTGATTCACACTAACACTTTTTTGTACAGCATTTGCTCTAACAAACCATTTTATCATATTGTATTCAGACTCGCATGCCTGTCACAGTGTTTGCTCTAACAAACTATTTCATCCTGTTTGCTCTAACAAACTATTTCATCCTGTTTGCTCTAACAAACTATTTCATCCTATCATATTCCGACTAACACTTGTTCGTGTTTGTTAGAGCAGTTTATCATACTACATTCACACTAACGCTTGTTTGTACAGCATTTACTCTAACAAACCATTTTATCATATTGTATTCAGACTCGCATGCCTGTCACAGTGTTTGCTCTAACAGATTATCATATTACATTCACACTAACGCTTGTTAGTTGTATTTGTAAGTACACCGTTTGCTCTAGATAACCAACCATCTTATCATATTACATTCAGACTAATACTTGTTGATAATAGAGTGTTTGCTATAAGTTAGACAAACCATTACATTCACACTTAGTAACACTTACTCCTTTATATACACATCGGTTTCAACAACAAAAACTCCCACACCACCTCAGTGTTATAAACACCCTGCAGTTTCACAATGTGTAACCCATCTATTCACCCAGTCGTGTAACCCCTTTCTCTTCCCAGCAGTTTCAAAGTAACCCCTTACTAAGTTACTTCACCCACAAGGTTCACAGTTAACCCTCTATCCACCCAAAGGTTCACAATTAATCCTCTATTCACCCTCTGTCCACCCAAAGATTCACAGCTAACCCTCTATCTACCCAAAGGTTCACAGTTAACCCTCTATCCACCCAAAGGTTCACAGCTAACCCTCTATCTACCCAAATGTTTACAGTTAACCCTCTATCTACCCAAAGGTTCACAGTTAACCCTCTATCTACCCAAATGTTTACAGTTAACCCTCTATACACCCAAAAATTCACAGCTAACCCCCTATCCACCCAAAGGTTCACAGTTTACCCTCTATTATCCACCCAAAGGCTAATAGTTAACCTTCTATCCACCCACAAGGTTCACAGTTAAACCTATCCACCCACAAGGTTCACAGTTAACCTTCTATCCAACCAAAGGTTCACAGTTAACCCTCTATCCACCCACAAGGTTCACAGCTAACCCTCCATCCACCCAAAGGTTCATAGTTAACCCTCTGTCCACCCAAGGATTTGTAGTTAACCCCAAGTTTCACAGTAACCCCTCCATCCACAAGTTTCATATCGTTACCTCTCTATCTACCCACAAGTTTCACAGTAACCCCCCTATCCACCCACAAGTTTCACAGTAACCCCTCTATCCACCCACAAGTTTTCATATCGTTACCTCTCTATCCACCCACAAGTTTCACAGTAACCCCTCTATCCACCCACAAGTTTCACAGTAATCCTTCTATCCACCCACAAGTTTCACAGTAATCCTTCTATTCACCCACAAGTTTCACAGTAACCCCTCTATCCACCCACAAGTTTCATATCGTTACCTCTCTATCCACCCACAAGTTTCACAGTAACCCCTCTATCCACCCACAAGTTTCACAGTAACCCCTCTATCCACCCACAAGTTTCACAGTAACCCTCTCTATCCACCCACAAGTTTCACAGTAATCCTTCTATCCACCCACAAGTTGCACAGTAATCCTTCTATCCACCCAAAAGTTTCACAGTAACCCCTCTATCCACCCAAAAGTTTCACAGAAACCCCTCTATCCACCCACAAGTTTCACAGTAACCCCTCTATCCACCCATAAGTTTCACAGTAACCCCTCTATCCACCCACAAGTTTCACAGTAACCCCTCTATCCACCCACAAGTTTCATATCGTTACCTCTCTATCCACCCACAAGTTTCACAGTAACCCCTCTATCCACCCACAAGTTTCACAGTAACCCCTCTATCCACCCAAAAGTTTCACAGTAACCCCTCTATCCACCCACAAGTTTCATATCGTTACCTCTCTATCCACCCACAAGTTTCACAGTAACCCCTCTATCCACCCACAAGTTTCACAGTAACCCTCTATCCACCCACAAGTTTCACAGTAACCCCTCTAATCCACCACAAGTTTCACAGTAACCTTCTATCCACCCACAAGTTTCAAGTATACCCTCCTAATCCACCCACAAGTTTCACAGTAACCCCTCTATCCACCCACAAGTTTCACAGTAACCCTCTATCCACCCACAAGTTTCACAGTAACCCCTCTATCCACCACAAGTTTCACAGTAACCCTCTATCCACCCACAAGTTTCACAGTAACCCCTCTATCCACCCACAAGTTTCACAGTAACCCTCTATCCACCCACAAGTTTCACAGTAACACCCTCTATCCACCCACAAGTTTCATATCGTTACCCTCTATCCACCCACAAGTTTCACAGTAACCCCTCTATCCACCCACAAGTTTCACAGTAACCCTCTATCCACCCACAAGTTTCACAGTAACCCCTCTATCCACCCACAAGTTTCACAGTAACCCCTCTATCCACCCACAAGTTTCATATCGTTACCTCTCTATCCACCTACAAGTTTCACAGTAACCCCTCTATCCACCCACAAGTTTCACAGTAAACCCCTCTATCCACCCACAAGTTTCACAGTAATCCTTCTATCCACCCACAAGTTTCACAGTAACCCCTCTATCCACCCACAAGTTTCACAGTAACCCCTCTATCCACCCACAAGTTTCACAGTAATCCTTCTATCCACCCACAAGTTTCACAGTAACCCCTCTATCCACCCACAAGTTTCACAGTAACCCCTCTATCCACCCACAAGTTTCACAGTAACCCCTCTATCCATCCACAAGTTTCACTGCAACCCCTCTATCCACCCACAAGTTTCACTGCAACCCCTCTATCCTCTAGTTTCACAGAACCCCTTCCATCCACAAGTTTCACAGTAACCCCTCTATCCATCCACAAAATTCTGCATGGCTGAATAGGTGGTCTATTATATAGATAGCCTCCTCCCCCCACCCCCACTCTCCAATACACTTTTACAAAGTCTCTTTACCTCTCTTCCTCCAGCCCAACACATTTTGAATGATTTTCATGTACAACACCTGCTACACTTTTAAGCAAATTAATTTAATTTCACTATCTCCCCCCCCCCCTCTCTCTCTCTCTCTCTCTCTCACCCCAATGCATAAAATCACTAATTACAGTATCAGCGTATCAACCCTTGGACTCCTGCACCAAACAACCAACTATAAAAACTTTAACCTTTGACTCATCATGCAGGAAGTGGTGTAGGATGAGGGTGTCGAGGTTAAGTTTTTGCTTTGTTAGCATGGTTGACATTCAGGATGTTGGTGGACAGGGTGCAGGAGTAAAAGGGTTAAAACATTCATTGGCCATTACCTCCCCTCTCAATACACCTTTCACACTTAACACCTATTAACTATAATATCAGAGTATTGAAACATTTAATGGCCACTACCTCCCCTCTCCAACACACCTTTCATACACAACAACTATTAACTATAATATCAGAGTATTGAAACATTTAATGGCCACTACCTCCCCTCTCCAACACACCTTTCATACACAACACCTATCAACTATCAATACATTAAAAGCATTTCATTTCCAAATTCTGCTAACCACAATCCAGTGTTTTTAAAGCCTTCTGTTTCCACTTGCTTCAACATCACTGTGTATTAAAAATGTTCAGCTTTTTATTTCTATGACAACTTTGGTGGACCTCAACCCAGAAGAATGGCATGGGTGAAAGTTCTATTTTGTTTGTGGTGCTACTGACATAAATGCAGGTCAGTAGTGATAACCAGTCTATCAAAATTGGCCATGTCTCACTCGATGGCAATTCTACAGACCTACGTTATATACAGCAGTATACACAGGTATGTCTTATGTAAACCTACAGTACATACAGCAGTATACACAGGCCTGTCTTATGTAAACCTACAGTACATACAGCAGTATACACAGGCCTGTCTTATGTAAACCTACACTATATACAGCAGTATGCACAGGCCTGTCTTATGTAAACCTAGCAGTATACACAGGCCTGTCTTATGTAAACCTAGCATATACACAGGCCTGTCTTATGTAAACCTATTATACAGCAGTATACACAGGCCTGTCTTATGTAAACCTACACTATACAGCAGTATACACAGGCCTGTCTTATGTAAACTAGCAGTATACACAGGCCTGTCTTATGTAAACCTACACTATATACAGAGTATACACAGGCCTGTCTTATGTAAACCTAGCAGTATACACAGGCCTGTCTTATGTAAACCTACACTATATACAGCAGTATACACAGGCCTGTCTTATGTAAACCTAGCAGTATACACAGGCCAGTCTTATGTAAACCTACAGGCTACACTATAACAGCAGTATACACAGGCCTGTCTTATGTAAACCTACAGGCTAAACTATATACAGCAGTATACATAGGCCTGTCTTATGTAAACCTAGCACTATACACAGGCCTTCTTATGTAAACCTACAGTATATAACAGCAGTATACACAGGCCTGTCTTATGTAAACCTACACTATATACAGCAGTATACACAGGCCTGTCTTATGTAAACCTACAGTATATACAGCAGTATACACAGGCCTGTCTTATGTAAACCTACACTACATACAGCAGTATACACAGGCCTGTCTTATGTAAACCTACACTATATACAGCAGTATACACAGGCCTGTCTTATGTAAACCTAGCAGTATACACAGGCCTGTCTTATGTAAACCTAGCATATACACAGGCCTGTCTTATGTAAACCTAGCAGTATACACAGGCCTGTCTTATGTAAACCTAGCAGTATAACACAGGCCTGTCTTATGTAAACCTACACTATATACAGCGTATACACAGGCCTGTCTTATGTAAACCTACACTACATACAGCAGTATACACAGGCCTGTCTTATGTAAACCTACACTATATACAGCAGTATACATAGGCCTGTCTTATGTAAACCTACATTATATACAGCAGTATACACAGGCCTGTCTTATGTAAACCTAGCAGTATACACAGGCCTGTCTTATGTAAACCTACAGCTACACTATATACAGCAGTATACACAGGCCTGTCTTATGTAAACCTACAGTACATACAGCAGTATACATAGGCCTGTCTTATGTAAACCTACAGCTACACTATATACAGCAGTATACAAGGCCTGTCTTATGTAAACCTACAGTATATATATACAGCAGTATACACAGGCCTGTCTTATGTAAACCTACACTATATACAGCAGTATACACAGGCCTGTCTTATGTAAACCTACAGATATATACAGCAGTATACACAGGCCTGTCTTATGTAAACCTACACTATATACAGCAGTATACACAGGCCTGTCTTATGTAAACCTACACTATATACAGCAGTATACATAGGCCTGTCTTATGTAAACCTACAGTATATACAGGCCTGTCTTATGTAAACCTACAGTATATACAGCAATATACATAGGCCTGTCTTATGTAAACCTACATTATTCTGGTCAACCATTTCAACTAGTCTTGAAATGTCTTACCATGGAAATGTCTTACCATTTCAACAAGTCTGGAAATGTCTTACCATTTCAACAAGTCTGGAAATGTCTCAACCATTTTAACAAGTCTGGAAATGTCTTACCCTTTGCCACTTACCTTGACCAAGTTCTAAGCAATCCGCCTGCATCTGTTCAGTTTCTTTCTTACCAGGCGGCACGAGTACCTCAGGCATAACATGTTGGAAATGTACATGATCTGCTCAACTCAGCATGACTTGTGCTTGTCAAATGTATGAATACTGCAGTCATGTGTTGTGCAAGTATGCCCCCCACCCCACCCTCCCGGACACAAATCACAGTCATCACTAGCACTTGATGAAAGAAGAAGTTGAAAATAAGCCATACAGCTCAAGCAAACCAAACGAAAGAAAAGCCAGCAGAAAATAACTGTTGATAGCAAGCCATACAACTTCACCTGCCGTGTGAATAAACAGGGAACATAACAGACATGAACAAAATGATAACAATCAGAGATGAAACATTTGTTCTGACCAGACACATGATGAGTGTGTGTGTGTGTGATGTGTGTGTGTGTGTGTGTGTGTGTGTGTGTGGAGGGGGAGGGGAGGGGTAGTAAGAGCGCAGGATTGATGATGAGGCTTTGAGCCAAGTACAGAGCGAGATGCAGAGGGTTGTGGGGTGAGGGGGAAACAAAAGAAAACACAGTAACAGTACCAACCCACCCGCAGGCCACTCCACTCTTGTATCTTCATGTCCACTCGGCACACTCCAGCTTCTTCCTCTTCACGGTAATCCATCCATTACAAAGGTCATTTTAATCCAACAGGTTGGCAGCCAAGAGGTAATTATCCAAGGGCAGCTATAATCCACGTGTACACCCAACAGGAAGATACAACATGTACATCCTTTAAGCGTATGACGTTTCAGACGGATTTCAAAAGGAGAAACTTACCGGCAGATTGTGCATTATATCCATGTATCCAGTGAAAAGGCGTGGTGAAGAGATACATGCGAAGTCTGAAGGTGATGGCTAAAATTGCAGAACAATGCAACTGGCTCACTGCCAGTCATGAACATGCTCCATGTACACACCCGCATGGTAAAAAACTGCTACTCCAAATGCAGCAAGTGCAAAGCCACTGACAGTGATTCACTCGTGTACTTGTCGGCTATCCATCTGCCAGCAGGTCATTTTGTCATGTACTCCACTTCTGACGACTGTAGCCACTTGGAATATTGAACAGTGTCTACGGATACTCCAACAAAAGTAATCCAATAGAGGTAATCCAATATGAGTGTGATCACACGCTGCGTACGTAATGTAATCCTGAGAGCTGTAGAATGGTGCGAAGAAAAAAAGGAAAAAACTGTAATCCAAAGAACAAAGGCAAAACATACATCCTGTGTTTAAGTGTTAGCTAGAAGCATGGGATGCCCAAAGTGACTGCTATTCACCATCTGAGTATTCCCAGTGAAAAGTGCACAACAAGAAAACAGAAAGTACATGTATAAACTCCACAAGGATCACTCTGCTCTGCTTCAATACCAGTACATCAAGTTCTGGCATTCTGAAAGGGCAAGAGGAAGTGAAATTAGGGACAGCTACAACCCTCGCAGTCATGTCGAAACACACGCAGGCATGCGCGCGCGCGCACGCACACACACCCACACACACACACACACACACACACACACACAACACACACACACCACACACACACACACACACAGAGGAAACACACACAAAAAAACAATACTGACACATGGTTAGGACAAAAAAGGCCACAGTAGTCAAAGCCACTATCTCAGTATCAGACCAAAAGTAGTACACAACTGTACAAACAATATCCAACACAACAATCCTACACCTAAACCACCAAATAAAACAATCTCCCTGCCATATCCAAACACATAAGACTGCCCATCCCACACATCATGTTATGTACCTACAACAACCACACATCATGATATGTACCTACAACAACCACAACTAAAAACAAAACCAAATGGGTGGAGGGAGGGAGGAAGAGAAAAAAAAAAACGATGGCAATCAACAAAACATTTTCAATAAGCTAAACCAAAGTGAAAGCTGTACAGACTTGCAAGTAAGGTAACTGTAGATAACATTTCACCATGGATTCAATAATGACCTGCGCGCTTTTAGAATTTGACATACTTTCATGTCAATGTATAAAAAGCACGTGTACATCTGTTTACATCCAGATGCACTGTTTAATTACACCCATAGACCCCATTTTCTAGGACTGAACGAGCACAAAAACTTCTTCACACTGAACATCCATTTCAATGACAACAATTTCCAAAGGATGTGGGTTGACTATTCAGTCTTGCAATCGCTGAACCCCCTTAGGTGGAGGCAGCATACAGAATAACAGCAAAAACATGGGTGAAGTTCAAACATACAAAAAATATTTTGACGGTGGTTAACAGAACCTTACAACTTGCTGTTTATTGAATGAATCCCAGGAGTAAGCAGCTTCTATCTTCCAGCATACAATAATTTACCATAATTCTGTGTGTTTAGTCAGTTCATTTAAAAAAAAAGGCTATGATAATATGCTTGAACCACCACCACCACCACCATCATCAAAAAAGGTCATGTGAGGGAACCTTCAAAAGACGTCAGTCATCTCCCAATATGTGTGACTGAATCAAGAAAGACATACATGTATTGATCAATTAGGACTGTCTGTGAACTGCTGCTGTTATCACTTTGACACTTCTATTGAATCCACAGTTCAGAAAGACATCATTTGATTTAGACTGTCTGTGAACTGCTGCCGATATCACTTGACAGTTCTACAACCTTTCTTCTCTAAGGCTAAACTGTTCTATTTACAGGATTCAGTCATTAAATGATTCACAAGTTCTATTTTGTATACATTAGTCAGCAAAATGGGTCATCATGCAACATAAAACTGCAAGCAAATAATCATAATTCAATCGTTACATTTCCTGGCCATGTTGCACTGAAACCTCTAAATGACAGATAGTAGACCTCCCCCACTCCTACCCCTAAAACGAGGTGGAGATCACAGAACTACCCAACCCACCAGCAAAAGCCAGAGGCAAGATGGAGGGTCCTGTCACCTGCTGTACAACTTACCCAGCAGTCCATGAACCATGGGCTGCGCTAACCACACTGCCACCTCCAGTGCGGCTCACAGTGGAGGCAGGAGCACCAGAAGCGTAGCTGTTGCTCCCTCCTGCGATGCTACTGCTGCGAGAGGAGTCCCCCTTTGATGAGGAAGCATCCCAGTACTCTGTACGCAGGAGATTTGATTCTATGATGTTTTTAGCGCCGTGAGCTTTGGACGCAGAGCGGATGTCCATGAAGGCCACGGTGGCGGTGATGGTGCTCTCATTGTCCTTGGCCACCTGCAGCTTGACACTTTGAATTTTCCCATACCTGCACACACACACACACACACAAATACTTCATAAAAAGACAATTTTACACGTCTACTTCAAAAACACTATCATCGTCTCATCTACATGTACACTCTTGCCCCATCTGGGACACAACACACAAATAATGCTCTGCAGCCATCATGGTCCTCAGCCAATCACTCCAGTTGTCCTCAGGTGCAATCTGTTCTCTTTATGTCTGTGTCCACATCACGTCAATGTGTTTTTGGACGACTTCTTTCCTTTTCCCTACAGGTTCCAGTGAGACCTTGCCTCGTATGTTGGATGCAGACTGTAGTGTGTGGCTGATCCATCTCCAACATCTATGGAGAACCTCGTCTTCTACAGGCAGTCGTCTTGTTCACTGCCATGATTCTTTATTACTGGTACTGTCTAGCCAGCAGTCGTCTGTTCACTGCCATAATTCTTTATTACTGGGACTGTCTAGCCAGCATCGTCTTGTTCACTGCCATAATTCTTTATTACTGGTACTGTCTAGCCAGCAGTCGTCTTGTTCACTGCCATAATTCTTTATTACTGGTACTGTCTAGCCAGCAGTCGTCTGTTCACTGCCATAATCTTTATTACTGGTACTGTCTAGCCAGCAGTCGTCTTGTTCACTGCCATAATTCTTTATTACTGGTACTGTCTAGCCAGCAGTCGTCTTGTTCACTGCCATAATTCTTTATTACTGGTACTGTCTAGCCAGCAGTCGTCTTGTTCACTGCCATAATTCTTTATTACTGGTACTGTCTAGCCAGCAGTCGTCTTGTTCACTGCCATAATTCTTTATTACTGGTACTGTCTAGCCAGCAATTTATCTGAAGAATCCTTCTGAGGAAAGTGTTGATGTTAAGTCTAGATTCTCTTCAGAATGTTGACAGTAGTTCTCCAGGTCTCTGCTCCACAAATACAAACAGGCATCATGATGGTGTTAAAGATCCTGATTTTGATGTTGGTTGTCAGATCAGTGGATCCCGTTACATTTTACATTACATTATAGCACTAAATTATCAGTCAGGTCATACAGAACATGTCCACACAAATGCTGTGAATGTAATCCCGCCACATTTTACTTTTTTGTTACTTCCAGTATTTCGCTTCTCAATCAAGTCGGGTAGGGGGGTAGGAAATGGGGATGGGGGGTTGAAAATCAAAAAAGAGCCAGAGAGATGGCTTAGGCCAGCCAGCCCTGAGAGGAGAGAAACAGACGATGACCAAAAAGAGAAAGAAAGAAAAGGTCAGGGAGCTAAACACAATCTGTGTGCAATTTCAAAGATACTGTAACAATATCATAACCAATATATTCTGTCTCATTTCTCTGTGTGGATGTGGGTGTTCATATTTTCTGGTTTGTGTTTTTGTTTTTTGAAGTTTTTGCTTTTTGCTCTTTGGTCACAATTTATTCACCATGAGAAATTCACGCTGCTTTCTCCAGGCAAAGTGCACTGCCGCAGTGCAGTGAGTGCATGCTGTACAACTACAAGGGACATTGTTCTATCATTTCATCCAAAGACCAGCACCAAGACCAACACTTCAGATTTAGGATCGGAAGGAAAATGCGTGTTTGGCCCATTCTTTGATCCCAAATCTCTCTCATTCTAGGCAGATTACAAGACCAACAAAAGAATTACTGATATGCTAGTTGTTTTTACAAATTATGATCTCAAAAGTAAAAAAAAGCGACCAAGAGGCTTCAATACTTGCACTGACTACAGCAAACCATTTGACTGTCATACACCATCATCTTTTTGATACCATGAAAAAGTTGGCTTCCCCAAACATCAAATTTCTCTTTAATACGGCCCTGTAAAACAACCAAAAAGCAACAAGTAAATGGCAACATTTTAGCATCAAAAAAAGGTGTCCGTCAGGGCTGCATCCTCTAACCTCACCTCTTCAACATTTGTATGGAACAGGAAGCCGATACTGAAGACATATTGATGATATTGCACTGATGTCTGACAATATCACCAGCATGAAAAGGAATCTGTACACAGTAGATGCATCCAGCAAGAAGGCAGGTCTAAATCTAAATGCCAAGAAGACAAAGTACTGCGCTTCAAAGAAGATATCAAACATACTGATATATTGTATATCTGTTTTATATTCAAATCAACAATCTGCATCATAAAATGTGATTTTTTTTATATTTATGCTCGGTTTAAAGCTCATGATGGCACCTGTACATAAGACATCAAAATAAGAGTAGGAACGCCACAACAGAAAATGATCCAACTAACATTTGGAAAGACAAGAGTTCTAAGCATACCAACAGCCCTTAAAATCAAAATTCTAAAATGTCTTATCTGGCCAGTAATGCTATATGGCTGTAAAGCATGGACATTCTCAAAAGGCAAAGGAAAATAAGATCAAAGCAACAGAGATGTGGTTCTATATGTGGCTTCTTGAAGTCCAATGAATCAAGAAACGAATGAAAGCTTTTTGAACGAACTCACAGCCTGTCAACTGCAGGCAGAAATCAACAAAAGAAAAATGAAATACACTGGCCATGCAACCTGCAACACTAACACAACCCTAATGAAAACAGTTTTGCAAGGAAAAGTTGAGGCCAAAAGAAATCCAGACAGACCACCCACCTCCCATATGAACATTACCACCTACATCAGCGGTTTGAAGATCTACAAAGAAGTACAGAGAAGTCAAGACCTGGCCGCGTGAATGGACGAGATTTGTCATGATGTCTGATGCAGCAAATACCATCTAACGTGATGATGCTGATGGGTGATGGGTGATGTACTGTGTTCCCTTATAATCGGCCCTTTTAATTTGGGTGATGGATGATGTACTGTGTTCCCTTATAATCGGCCCTTTTAATTTGGGTGATGGATGATGTACTGTGTTCCCTTATAATCGGCCCTTTTAATTTGGGTGATGGATGATGACATGTTCCTTATAACGCCTTTTAATTTGGGTGATGGATGATGTACTGTGTTCCCTTATATCGCCTTTTAATTGGGTGATGGATGATGTACAGTGTTCCCTTATAATCGCCCTTTTAATTTGGGCGATGGATGATGTACTGTGTTCCCTTATAATCGGCCCTTTTAATTTAAGACCATTGTGAATGGTACAGGGCACAGTGTAAAGTGCACTATGAATATGTATACATCTTGTTCTGTTATAACAGGCCTTTTTAAGACAACAGGCCTTTTTAAGACAACAGGCCTTTTTAAGACAGTTGTGAATGGTACAGGTCACAATACAAAGTGTACTATGAACATACATCTTGTTCCTGTATAACACTATTAACAGACCTTTTTAAGACAGTTGTGAATGGTACAGGCACAGTGTAAGGTGCACTATGAACATGCATCTTGTTCCGTTATAACAAGTCCCTTCAGGCAATTATGAATGGTGAAGACACTATTACGAACATAGGCACTGTATTCTCCCATTAGACGCCCTTTTACAGCAACTGTGGTAGAAGGTAAAGAGCACTTTTAATTTACTGGTGAAACAGTCCGTCACTGACAGAAAGCCCCATACAAAGGCCCTGTCTGTACAAGCAGCTCAGTTATCCTATCCATTGTTCTGTCTAGACAGGATGCCCCATCCAAAGACCCATTGTCTGTCCGTGCAGGCACTGAGGCAGCTCAGTTATCCTGTCCATTGTTCTGTCTAGACAGGATGCCCCATCCAAAGACCCATTGTCTGTCCGTGCAGGCAGCTCAGTTATCCTATCCATTGTTCTGTCTAGACAGGATGCCCATCCAAAAACCCATTGTCTGTCCGTGCAGGCAGCTCAGTTATCCTATCCATTGTTCTGTCTAGACAGGATGCCCCATCCAAAGACCCATTATCTGTCCGTGCAGGCAGCTCAGTTATCCTATCCATTGTTCTGTCTAGACAGGATGCCCCATCCAAAGACCCATTGTCTGTCCGTGCAGGCAGCTCAGTTATCCTATCCATTGTTCTGTCTAGACAGGATGCCCCATCCAAAGACCCATTGTCTGTCTGTGCAGGCAGCTCAGTTATCCTATCCATTGTTCTGTCTAGACAGGATGCCCCATCCAAAGACCCATTGTCTGTCTGTGCAGGCAGCTCAAGTATCCTGTCCACTGTTCTGTCTTGTTTTCTTTCGTATGTACAGGTTGTGTTGTGTGTGGTGTGTGTGTGTGTGTGTGTGTGTGTGTGTGTGTGTGTGTGTTGTGTGTGTGTGTGTGTGTGTGTGTGTGTGTGTGTGTGTGTGTGTTTCGTATGTGCAGGTGTGTGTGTGTGGTGTGTGTGTGTGTGTGTGTGTGTGTGTGTGTGTGTGTGTGTGTGTGTGTGTGTGTGTGTGTGTGTGTGTGTGTGTGTGTGTGTGTGTGTGTTTCCTTGATTCTTTGTTTACTTGCTTATTGTTTTCTAGTGTCATGCTGTGTGCATGAGTGCAAGTATGTGTATGTGTGAATGTGTGTATGCCCTCCTCCCACCCACCCCACCCCCCATTTTTCGAGAGTGGGTAGAGGATGGACTTGAGGAGCTACACAATACAGGAGACGTTCTCTTCATCATGTCGTCAAGCACAAGAGGCTAAATGTTGAATTCATAGGTGTTTTTCTGTGATGTGATTATAAAAGACGTTGGTCAGATAATTTCATACTCACTTGCTGGTTGTGTTTTCATTGGGGTCAGGTATTTTTGTTTCCCTTTTTCAGCGACAGACTGACCCAATTTATTTAAAACCCATATGTTAAGTAGGATCTCCAGACTTTACCAACTCGTGGGACTTGTGTGCTGCTTTAATTAAGGCTTGTGCCATACTCATTTGGAATCTTCTCCATCACATGGCATCAATCACGTCCGTGCACATGGAATTCATTCCAAACACGGATATGTTACATTGAGAAACTGACACTGTCATCATACTCTCCTAGTCCACTGTCACTCACTGACTCAGGCCAGGCCTGTGTGCTTCTTGCCCTAATTGTCATCATACTCTCCTTATCCATTGTTAATCAGGCCAGGCCTGTGTGCTTCTTGCCCTAATTGTCATCATACTCTCCTTATCCATTGTTAATCAGGCCAGGCCTGTGTGCTTCTTGCCCTTATTGTCATCATACTCTCCTTATCCACTGTTAATCAGGCCAGGCCTGTGTGCTTCTTGCCCTTATTGTCATCATACTCTCCTTATCCATTGTTAATTTGTTAATCAGGCCAGGTCTGTGTGCTTCTTGCCCTGTCATCCTCCTTGTCCTTAACCACTCAGGCCAGGCCTGTGTGCTTCATGCCCTAATTGTCATCATACTCTCCTTATCCACTGTTAATCAGGCCAGGCCTGTGTGCTTCTTGCCCTAATTGTCATCATACTCTCCTTATCCACTGTTAATCAGGCCAGGCCTGTGTGCTTCTTGCCCTTATTGTCATCATACTCTCCTAGTCCATTGTTAATCAGGCCAGGCCTGTGTGCTTCTTGCCCTTATTGTCATCATACTCTCCTTATCCACTGTTAATCAGGCCAGGCCTGTGTGCTTCTTGCCCTTATTGTCATCATACTCTCCTTATCCATTGTTAATCAGGCCAGGCCTGTGTGCTTCCTGCCCTTATTGTCATCATACTCTCCTTATCCATTGTTAATCAGGCCAGGCCTGTGTGCTTCTTGCCCTAATTGTCATCATACTCTCCTTATCCATTGTTAATCAGGCCAGGCCTGTGTGCTTCTTGCCCTTATTGTCATCATACTCTCCTTATCCATTGTTAATCAGGCCAGGCCTGTGTGCTTCTTGCCCTTATTGTCATCATACTCTCCTAGTCCATTGTTAATCAGGCCAGGCCTGTGTGCTTCTTGCCATAACTGTCATCATACTCTCCGAGTCCATTGTCACTCAGGCCAGGCCTGTGTGCTTCTTGCCCTAAAGCCCACCAGACTAACTTGAAAGCTTTCACCTCTACCAACAACCATCTTGGCATGATCATGATGGCACGACTCAACAAAGGACACATAACCCTTCCCATGTTGGATTATAAACCACCACCACTACCAACCACTCCAGTTTGTCCTTCCTTTGTGCCGTAACCACTACTATTATCACCACCATCCCGTTCCCGTGCACAAACAACCCCCACCCTTTCCGTACAGCAGGCTGTGACAGTGCGATAAGGGAAGCGCTCGGGAGTAGTGGGACAGACGGCGAAATCATGCGAAGCGAGCTTGTCGGTGTCAGGCAGACAGACAGACCAGGGAGTGAAAGGAAGGAGAAAATGGGAGGAAGCGGGGGGGGGGGAGGGCCACAGCTACCAATTCACAGCCCCACCAGACTTTGAACCTTGCTCTGTCTCACATGGGGCCACCAGCTTACAGCAAAACACGCGGCTGACTTGACACAGAGCCAATTGCCCCACAATAGCTGTGGGACTGTAGTGTGTACCAGTAGGCACAGCTATCAATCAGTCATGTACACTCTATCTGTGGTAGTAGCATCAGTGATCAATGAGGCATTATGCCCTGTGTGTTTTAGCCAACTGTCTGCCTTTTTCACACACAACCCTCCCTATCATCCTGGTATGGGACTACTGTTTTCCCTGTTGTGTTCTTCAACAACGCACGAGAGGTTCATTAACACCCACTTTATCATGTGAAAAAAAAAAAGAGGCCTGGTTGACGATTGTTTTGATATGTAACATTTTCATCATACACAAAAATGTCATGTCAATGCTCTCCACCTATGTTGGTTTCAGGAGTGTCACATCAGATCTACCCCAATATTCCTTGTAAATACATGTCCAATCAGCCGGCACTTGCTGCCCATCACTTTTATTCCTTCATCTGGCAGAGAAATATGTATGATGTACGTGTATGCCTCTCATAAAAACTGCCCATCTTTCCATCCATAATCTGATTGTGAAACATGTACATGTATGTCTCTCATTAAACTGCCCATCACTTCTATTCATCTGGCAATGAAACACGTACGTGTCTGTCTGTCTGTCTGTCTGTCTGTCTGTCTTCTGTCTGTCTCTCTCTCCTCTCTCTCTCTCTCTCTCTCTCTCTCTCTCTCTCTCATTAAACTATCTATACATCTACGCACATGTGTTTGTGTGTCCTTCAAACTGCCCTTCATTTTTCTCACCCTGATACAGAGATCTATGTCCGTTAGACTGTATGTCACTAGAGCTGTCCATCTTTTTCACCTCTCACTGACACAAATCTGTCCTATCTCTGATAGTGATACACATTCATGTGTATGTCATTAAACTGCCAATCAGTTTTTATTCCTATCTGATACATATGTGCGAAACAGTATGAGTAATGTGCAGATCTTTTTTTTATCTTTATGTGGTACACAGTAAAAGTGCCATCATTTTATCCTGATTTACAATTCATTGTCATTAAAACTGTTGATCATTTTATTCCTAACTACTGCCATCGTTTTATCCCTACCTATTTACATTTCACTGTCATTAAAAGTGCTAATCATTTCTATCCCTGGAATACACTATACAACTGCCCGTTACTACAGACAGGGAAGAGGGAAAGACTTTATAACGGACCATCTATTCAGCCATGCAGACAGCAAATGTGCGTAACAATATATTATCCGCATCACTCATCAATGGGCACATCAACATCCTAAAAAGTCAACGGCCAGGACAGACGGGCTTGCAGGAGTTCAATGGCCTATGTGCATGATCAAGACGAGCGAATTAGTTGAGAGAATGACAACTTGGGTCAAGGTTCACATACTAAACAAGCCTAATGTACCCTAGCTCAGCATCCAGAGACAGAGAGAGACTCTGTGTGGGTGTGTGTGTGTGTGTGTGTGTGTGTGTGTGTGTGTGTGTTGTGTGGTGTGTGTGTGACAGAGACACACCGGCTTACCATGTTGGGTGTACGCTAGCTCAGCATCCCGTACGAATATATGTGCGCGAGAGAGTGCTGAAAACTTTGGTCAAGGGTCATATGCCTAACAGTAACAAGATCGAGTGTACCCAGCTCTGTATACTGTCCGTACACGTGTGAGTGTGTGTGTGTGTGTGTGTGTGTGTGTGTGTGTGTGTGTGTGTGTGTGTGTGTGTGTGTGTGTGTGTGTGTGTATCCTGCTACATCAATAACCTGGACCTGTTTATTCTGCTACATCAATAACTCAGTAACTCAGACCTGTTTGCCCTGCTACATCAATAACCTGGACCTGTTTATTCTGCTACATTAATAACTCAGACCTGTTTGCCCTGCTACATCAATAACCTGGACCTGTTTGCCCTGCTACATCAATAACCTGGACAAGTTTATCCTGCTACATCAATAACCTGGACAAGTTTATCCTGCTACATCAATAACTCAGACCTGTTTGCCCTGCTACATCAATAACCCAGACCTGTTTGCCCTGCTACATCAATAACCCAGACCTGTTTGCCCTGCTACATCAATAACCCAGACCTGTTTGCCCTGCTACATCAATAACCCAAACCTGTTTGCCCTGCTACATCAATAACCCAGACCTGTTTGCCTGCTACATCAATAACCCAGACATGTTTGCCCAGCTACATCAATAACCCAGACCTGTTTGCCCTGCTACATCAATAACCCAGACCTGTTTGCCCTGCTTCATCAATAACCCAGACCTGTTTGCCCTGCTACATCAATAACCCAGACCTGTTTGCCCTGCTACATCAATAACCCAGACCTGTTTGCCCTGCTACATCAATAACCCAAACCTGTTTGCCCTGCTACATCAATAACCTGGACCCGTTTATCCTGCTACATCAATAACCCAGACCTGTTTGCCCTGCTACATCAATAACCCAGACCTGTTTATCCTGCTACATCAATAACCTGGACCTGTTTATCCTGCTACATCAATAACCTGGACCTGTTTATCCTGATACATCAATAACCTGGACCTGTTTATCCTGCTACATCAATAACCTGGACCTGTTTCTCCTGCTACATCAATAAACTGAACCTGTTAATCCTGCTATATCAATAACCTGAACCTGTTTATCCTGCTACATCAATAACTCAGACCTGTTTATCCTGCTACATCAATAACCTGGACCTGTTTATCCTGCTACATCAATAACTCAGACCTGTTTATCCTGCTACATCAATAACCCAGACCTGTTTATCCTGCTACATCAATAACCTGGACCTGTTTATCCTGCTACATCAATAACCTGATCCAGCGAGTTGACAATCCTGGCTGTACCACACTCCTGGAAAGGAAGCCCAATGTGAACAATGGCATGTGTTCCAAGTAAGAAGACAGGAATCAAACGACTATGTTTAAAAGCAGCTCCAGGTGAACAGTGGGAAGTTGGGGGAGTGGAGAAAGACTTAAATGTTGAGGCCGAAAGGAAGCGGGGTTGATGCACATAAAGGGATGAAATTGCCTGCAGGCCTGTGTTGGTATGTTTCACTGCAGCACTGAACCTTTCCACTAACAGCAGCAGGGGTTATTGGGGGAGGAGAGGCCCCTAACAATTCTGTATACTAAAGCTGCACAATCCTCTTTCCGCTGCAAGCATTATATTATATGCTACATTATCTCAGCTACTACGTCTGATCATGTTAATGCTGGCACCTTCTGTTAGGTGGTAAGATGATGAAGACATATCCTGTCAGAATACCTCAAAATCAAAGCAGACCTCATCTCTAATCTGGTAGTAGGACACTGTGTGTGTGTCACTTACACTGCTGCGGGTCTCATCAGCTCCATCCCATCTGACTGCTTTTACTAGTTTTAGCCTATGACTAGGTTCTGTCAGTTTTATTTGTACACGTCACCACTCTGATGTCTAACACCCCCTACACATCGCACTGTCACTGGTATCAGCCCAAGGTGTTCTCCCCTTAACACACAGGTCCTGTCACTGGTGTCAGCCCTAGGTGTTCTCCCCTTAACACACAGGTCCTAACTGTCACTGGTGTCAGCCCTAGGTGTCCTCCCCTTAACACACAGGTCCTGTCACTGGTGTCAGCCTAGGTTCCTCCTTACAAAGGTCTGTCACTGTGTCACCCTAGGTGTTCTCCCCTTAACACACAGGTCCTAACTGTCACTGGTGTCAGCCCTAGGTGTTTCCCCCCCCCTCTAACACACAGGTCCTGTCACTGGTGTCAGCCCTAGGTGTTCTCCCCTTTAACACAAGGTCCTACTGTCACTGGTGTCAGCCCAAGGTGTTCTCCCCTTAACACAAGGTCCTGTCACTGGTGTCAGCCCTAGGTGTCCTCCCCCCTCGCTAACACACAGGTCCTGTCACTGGTGTCAGTCCATAGGGTCCATCCCCTATCCAATTAAATTAATCCCTAAATACTGAAGTCATAACAGGCTGCTACTACACGTCCAGTCTATGACAGTAACTCCTGTTACCCTTACCACATCTATACTATGACAATAAACACCTGTTACCCTTACCACATGTATACTATGACAATAACACCCTGTTACCCTTACCACATCTATACTATGACAATAACACCATGTTACCCTTACCACATCTATACTATGGCAGTAACACCCTGTTACCCTTACCACATCTATACTATGACAATAACACCCTGTTACCCTTACCACATCTATACTCATGACAGTACCTACCTGTTAACTCTACCCTTACCCACTTACTACATATACTGTCTACACGTCCTGTCTATGACAGTAAATCCATGTTACCTTACCACATCTATACTGTCTACACGTCCTGTCTATGCAGTAATTCCATGTTACCCTTACTCACATCTATACTGTCTACACGTCCTGTCTATGGCAGTAATTCCATGTTACCCTTACCACATCTATACTGTCTACACGTCCTGTTTATGACAGTAATTCCATGTACCCTTACCACATCTATACTGTCTACACGTCCTGTTTATGACAGTAATTCCATGTTACCCTTACCACATCTATACTGTCTACACGTCCTGTCTATGACAGTAATTCCATGTTACCCTTACCACATCTATACTGTCTACACGTCCTGTCTATGACAGTAATTCCATGTTACCCTTACCACACATCTATACTGTCTACAACGTCTCTGTCTATGACAGTAACTCCCTGTTACCCTTACCACATCTATACTGTCTACACGTCCTGTCTATGACAGTAATTCCATGTTACCCTTACCACATCTATACTGTCTACACGTCCTGTCTATGACAGTAACTCCATGTTACCCTTACCACATCTATACTGTCTACACGTCCTGTCTATGACAGTAACTCCTGTTACCCTTACCACATCTATACTGTCTACACGTCCTGTCTATGACAGTAATTCCATGTTACCCTTACCACATCTATACTGTCTACACGTCCTGTCTATGACAGTAATTCCATGTTACCCTTACCACATCTATACTGTCTACACGTCCTGTCTATGACAGTAATCTCCCTGGTTTACCCTTACCACATCTATACTGTCTACACAGTCCTGTCTATGACAGTAATCCATGTTACCCTTACCACATCTATACTGTCTACACGTCCTGTCTATGACAGTAATTCCATGTTACCCTTACCACATCTATACTGTCTACACGTCCTGTCTATGACAGTAATTCCATGTTACCCTTACCACATCTATACTGTCTACACGTCCTGTCTATGACAGTAACTCCATGTTACCCTTACCACATCTATACTGTCTACACGTCCTGTCTATGACAGTAATCCATGTTACCCTTACCACATCTATACTGTCTACACGTCCTGTCTATGACAGTAATTCCATGTTACCCTTACCACATCTATACTGTCTACACGTCCTGTCTATGACAGTAATTCCATGTTACCCTTACCACATCTATACTGTCTACACGTCCTGTCTATGACAGTAATTCCATGTTACCCTTACCACATCTATACTGTCTACACGTCCTGTCTATGACAGTAATTCCATGTTACCCTTACCACATCTATACTGTCTACACGTCCTGTCTATGACAGTAATTCCATGTTACCCTTACCACATCTATACTGTCTACACGTCCTGTCTATGACAGTAATTCCTGTTACCCTTACCACATCTATACTGTCTACACGTCCTGTCTATGACAGTAATTCCATGTTACCCTTACCACATCTATACTGTCTACACGTCCTGTCTATGACAGTAATTCCATGTTACCCTTACCACATCTATACTGTCTACACGTCCTGTCTATGACAGTAATTCCATGTTACCCTTACCACATCTATACTGTCTACACGTCCTGCTATGACAGATAACTCCCTGTTACCCTTACCACATCTATACTGTCTACACGTCCTGTCTATGACAATAACTCCTGTTACCCTTACCACATCTATACTGTCTACACGTCCTGTCTATGACAGTAATTCCATGTTACCCTTACCACATCTCTACTGTCTACACATGTCCTGTCTATGACAAGTACTCCATGTTAACCTTACCACATCTTACTGTCTTCAACATCCTGTCTATGACAATGACTCCTGTTATCTTACCACATCTTACTGTCTTACACGTCCTGTCTATGACATAATCCTGTAATTCCTTACCACATCTCTACTGTCTGTCAACATGTCCTGTCTATGACAATGACTCCTGTAATTCTTACCACATGTATACTGTCTGTCAACATGTCCTGTCTATGACAATGACTCCTGTAATTCTTACCACATTATCTGTCTGTCAACATGTCCTGTCTATGACAATGACTCCTGTAATTCTTACCACATCTCTACTGTACTGTCAACATGTCCTGTCTATGACAATGACTCCTGTAATTCTTACCATCTATACTGTCTGTCAACATGTCCTGTCTATGACAATGACTCCTGTAATTCTTACCACATTATACTGTCTGTCAACATGTCCTGTCTATGACAATGACTCCTGTAATTCTTACCACATCTCTACTGAAACTGTCAGACCATGCTCTTATGACAGTTTGCTGTTGGACACAAGTCCTGTCAGCCTGACAAATCATCAATCTATGGGGAGCCCTCTCTTTGCTGCCCACCATTTTCATCATTTATTCAACCTGCTGCTCCTGGTGCTGCAGTCCCAACCCCCACCCCACCCCTCTCCACCACTAACTGCATCCGCCCAACACTGCTGCTGCTGCAACTGGAAGCTACGAGAACAGGGCGGGAGGGGGAGGGGGAGGGGGGCAACGGTTGGGACAGGGAGGCCAACATATCGATTTTGGCGCGCGCAACTTGAGCAACAAAACCCAGCGTCGGTGATCGACTTGTCGAAAGTGGAAGGAGAGGGGCTGGGGAAATCAGGGTGGTGGGCTTTTATAAAGAAGCTTGGGCTGCAAAAGTAAAGGTCAGAGAAGGACGCTTGTGGCTGTGCCTGGCAAGCTGGGCGAGCGGCTTTATTGACGGCTGAGCTGTCAGGCCTGCAGCTAGTTCGCAGTGTGTGTGTGTGTGTGTGTGTGTGTGTGCTGCCTTGGCGTTAAATCTCCTCTGATCCCTGCTCCAAATT
The DNA here is from genome assembly GCA_030674185.1 of Monoplex corrugatus. Classification (NCBI taxonomy): domain Eukaryota; kingdom Metazoa; phylum Mollusca; class Gastropoda; order Littorinimorpha; family Ranellidae; genus Monoplex; species Monoplex corrugatus. The sequence continues at coordinate 1,533,185 of JAPXFY010000032.1, read as the reverse complement.
GCACGGCCAAACCTCGTTCCTTGTCCACCCCCTCCGTCACGCAAACTCCTGCACGATGTGTACGAGGTATTGGTGAGGAGAGCATGCCACCAGATATACACCCCTTCTCTCCCACCCCCCCCCCCCCCTCTGCCTATGTGTGTGAACACGTTCACAATAGGTGCCTTCGTGCTGCCTCTCAGTTCCTTGTGAACTAAAACCAGGCCACCGCGGGTACAGGATTTAGTGTAGACAACTGATATTTCAACTTTAAGAGAAATAACGAGGCACTGGGCGTGCCAAATAGGCCTAAAGGCCCAATAGGACTGTACTGCTTGCTGCATGTATTGTATGTAGATAGACCTCAGCGCAGAGATTCATAGTGTGCTATTATGCTAGAAAACATCACCGTATAATGCTTGCTGAAAAAAACCCAACATGTTTGAATTTATAAAGATGTAAACTGCACGTATTTAAAATCTAAAGACCCATACAGGTTAGGCCCTATGTAATCGTAATACTGGTGTGTTTTCACAGACCATCGTGTCTGCTGTAGCAAGAGACTGGGAAAAGCAGGGCAGCAAAAGGTTCTCAGGAGTGAATCCCCCCCCCCCCCCCCCCCGCGAGTGTTTCAGCCCTAAACCCCTTATAATCGATTCATACCAGGTCCATCACGCTTGCAGCATTCGGATCCACAACGCTGGCTGTGTACCGTAGATCCAATGTGCTCTCTGTATTAGTAAAGCAATCGATCCACAATGCTTGCTCTCTGTATTAGTAAAGCAATCGATCCACAATGCTTGTTGTGTTCGTAAATTAATCGATCCACGGCGCTTGCTCTCTGTGTTCGTAAAGCAATAGATCCACAATGCTGGCTCTCATGGCCCTCCATACAAGTCTATCCCCTGTCCCTGCAAGTACATCTCCACCACCCTCTGCCTTCAGCCACCCTGCAAGTCCGTCCAATGTTTTCTCCCTGGGTCAACCTGGTGTTCTTTCCCTCCAGCTTTTCTGTTGTGACCAGGTGTTCTAATTCCCCTTTCCTCATACAATGTCCTACAAATGTTGCTCGTCTTTTCCTAATCTTCTTTATGAATGATTTTCTTGTGTCTGCCTCCTTCAAGGCTGTCTCAATTATTTTCTTTGCTGTCCATGGAACGCTCAACATTCTTCTTAGAAACCACATTTCAGTTAGTGCTTGCTGTGTTTATATCTTTATATCAGACCCACAATGCTTACTGTATTCATATTATCAGAACAGATCCAAAGCTTCTGCTGTGTTTCTTGGGACAAGCAGTGTTTGCCGCTTACAACAGACCCATAGTGTTACTGTATTTATAAAACAGTCCCATAGTACTTGTATTTATATAATTATATGTCCCATAGTGTTACTGTATTTATAAAACAGTCCCATAGTACTTGTATTTATATAATTATATGTCCCATAGTGTTACTGTATTTATAAAACAGTCCCATAGTACTTGTATTTATATATTATATGTCCCACAGTGTTACTGTATTTATAAAACAGTCCCATAGTACTTGTATTTATATAATTATATGTCCCATAGTGTTACTGTATTTATAAAACAGTCCCATAGTACTTGTATTTATATAATTATATGTCCCATAGTGTTACTGTATTTATCAAACAGTCCCATAGTACTTGTATTTATATAATTATATGTCCCATAGTGTTAATGTTATTTATAAAACAGTCCCATATTGCTTGTTGTATTTATACAACAGTCCCATAATGCTTGCTGTATTTATACAACAGTCCCATAATGCTTGCTGTATTTATATCACAGTCCCATAGTGCTTGTTGTATTTATATCAGTCCCATAATGCTTGTTGTATTTATACAACAGTCCCATAATGCTTGCTGTATTTATACAACAGTCCCATAATGCTTGTATTTATATCACAGTCCCATAGCGCTTGCTGTATTTATATCACAGTCCCATAATGCTTGTTGTATTTATATCAGTCCCATAATGCTTGCTGTATTTATACAACAGTCCCATAATGCTTGCTGTATTTATATCACAGTCCCATAATGCTTGTATTTATATCACAGTCCCATAGCGCTTGCTGTATTTATATCACAGTCCCATAGTGCTTGCTGTATTTATACACAGTCCCATAGTGCTTGTTGTATTTATACCACAGTCCCATAGTGCTTGCTGTATTTATATCACAGTCCCATAGTGCTTGCTGTATTTATATCACAGTCCCATATGTGCATGCTTGCTGTATTTATATCACAGTCCCATAGTGCTTGCTGTATTTATATCACAGTCCCATAGTGCTTGCTGTATTTATATCACAGTCCATAGTGCTTGCTGTATTTATATCACAGTCCCATAGTGCTTGCTGTATTTATATCACAGTCCCATAGTGCTTGCTGTATTTATATCACAGTCCCATAGTGCTTGCTGTATTTATATCACAGTCCCATAGTGCTTGCTGTATTTATATCACAGTCCCATATGCTTGCTGTATTTATATCACAGTTCCATAATGCTTGCTGTATTTATATCACAGTCCCATAGTGCTTGCTGTATTTATATCACAGTCCCATAATGCTTGCTGTATTTATATCACAGTCCCATAAGTGCTTGCTGTATTTATATCACAGTCCCATATGCTTGCTGTATTTATATCACAGTCCCATAATGCTTGCTGTATTTATATCACAGTCCATAATGCTTGCTGTATTTATATCACAGTCCCATAATGCTTGCTGTATTTATATCACAGTTCCATATGCTTGCTGTATTTATATCACAGTCCATAATGCTTGCTGTATTTATATCACAGTCCATAATGCTTGCTGTATTTATATCACAGTCCCATATGCTTGCTGTATTTATATCACAGTCCCATAATGCTTGCTGTATTTATATCACAGTCCCATAATGCTTGCTGTATTTATATCACAGTCCCATAATGCTTGCTGTATTTATATCACAGTCCCATAATGCTTGCTGTATTTATATCACAGTCCCATAGTGCTTGTTGTACGTATATAACAGTCCCATAGTGCTTGTTGTATTTATATCACAGTCCAATAGTGCTTGTTGTACGTATATAACAGTCCATAGTGCTTGTTGTACGTATATAACAGTCCCATAGTGCTTGTTGTACGTATATAACAGTCCCATAGTGCTTGTTGTATTTATATCACAGTCCAATAGTGCTTGTTGTACGTATATATAACAGTCCCATTATGCTTGTTGTACGTATATAACAGTCCCATAGTGCTTGTTGTACGTATATAACAGTCCCATAGTGCTTGTTGTACGTATATAACAGTCCCATAGTGCTTGTTGTATTTATATCACAGTCCCATAGTGCTTGTTGTACGTATATAACAGTCCCATAGTGCTTGTTGTACGTATATAACAGTCCAATAGTGCTTGTTGTATTTATATCACAGTCCAATAGTGCTTGTTGTACGTATATAAACAGTCCCATTATGCTTGTTGTACGTATATAACAGTCCCATAGTGCTTGTTGTACGTATATAACAGTCCCATAGTGCTTGTTGTACGTATATAACAGTCCCATAGTGCTTGTTGTATTTATATCACAGTCCCATAGTGCTTGTTGTACGTATATAACAGTCCCATAGTGCTTGTTGTACGTATATAACAGTCCCATAGTGCTTGTTGTACGTATATAACAGTCCCATAGTGCTTGTTGTACGTATATAAGTCCCATAGTGCTTGTTGTATTTATATCACAGTCCAATAGTGCTTGTTGTACGTATATAACAGTCCCATTATGCTTGTTGTACGTATATAACAGTTCCATAGTGCTTGTTGTACGTATATAAGTCCCATAGTGCTTGTTGTACGTATATAACAGTCCCATAGTGCTTGTTGTATTTATATCACAGTCCAATAGTGCTTGTTGTATTTATATCACAGTCCAATAGTGTTTGCTGTGTTGATGTAAGTCACACAGCGCTGGCTGTATTTATATAATTACAACTCCATAATGCTTTCTGTATTTATATAATTACAACAGCCCCATAGATAGTAGGCTACTTCCTGCATTTATATAAGTCCCTAGTCCTTGCTGTATTTAAATGATTAATACTTAGAGATCCATAGTGCTTACTGTTATTTCCACAAACCTACTGTAGGGCCCACATGCTGCGTTTATTTTATTTATCTATTGTCTTGATCCATTTTGTTTCTAGTAATTGTGCAGACCCGTTCTGCTATTAGTTACACAGACCCATGTTCTTTGTTCTACTTAAGGACATCCATTCTGCCTGTTGTAAAGTTATAGACCCAATTTGTATACACAGACCCATGTTCTTTGTTCTACTTAAGGACATCCATTCTGCCTGTTGTAAAGTTATAGACCCAATTTGTATACACAGACCCATGTTCTTTGTTCTACTTAAGGACATCCATTCTGCCTGTTGTAAAGTTATAGACCCAATTTGTATACACAGACCCATGTTCTTTGTTCTACTTAAGGACATCCATTCTGCCTGTTGTAAAGTTATAGACCCAATTTGTATACACAGACCCATGTTCTTTGTTCTACTTAAGGACATCCATTCTGCCTGTTGTAAAGTTATAGACCCAATTTGTATACACAGACCCATGTTCTTTGTTCTACTTAAGGACATCCATTCTGCCTGTTGTAAAGTTATAGACCCAATTTGTATACACAGACCCATGTTCTTTGTTCTACTTAAGGACATCCATTCTGCCTGTTGTAAAGTTATAGACCCAATTTGTATACACAGACCCATGTTCTTTGTTCTACTTAAGGACATCCATTCTGCCTGTTGTAAAGTTATAGACCCAATTTGTATACACAGACCCATGTTCTTTGTTCTACTTAAGGACATCCATTCTGCCTGTTGTAAAGTTATAGACCCAATTTGTATACACAGACCCATGTTCTTTGTTCTACTTAAGGACATCCATTCTGCCTGTTGTAAAGTTATAGACCCAATTTGTATACACAGACCCATGTTCTTTGTTCTACTTAAGGACATCCATTCTGCCTGTTGTAAAGTTATAGACCCAATTTGTATACACAGACCCATGTTCTTTGTTCTACTTAAGGACATCCATTCTGCTGTTGTAAAGTTATAGACCAATTTGTATACACAGACCCATGTTCTTTGTTCTACTTAAGGACATCCATTCTGCCTGTTGTAAAGTTATAGACCCAATTTGTATACACAGACCCATGTTCTTTGTTCTACTTAAGGACATCCATTCTGCCTGTTGTAAAGTTATAGACCCAATTTGTATACACAGACCCATGTTCTTTGTTCTACTTAAGGACATCCATTCTGCCTGTTGTAAAGTTATAGACCCAATTTGTATACACAGACCCATGTTCTTTGTTCTACTTAAGGACATCCATTCTGCCTGTTGTAAAGTTATAGACCAATTTGTATACACAGACCATGTTCTTTGTTCTACTTAAGGACATCCATTCTGCTGTTGTAAGTTATGCCATTTTATACACAGACCCATGTTTTTGTTCTACTTAAGGACATCCATTCTGCCTGTTGTAAGTTATAGACCAATTTTGTATAACAGACCATGTTCTTTGTTCTACTTAAGGACATCCATTCTGCTGTTGTAAAGTTATAGACCCAATTTGTATACACAGACCATGTTCTTTGTTCTACTTAGGACATCCATTCTGCCTGTTGTAGTTATAGACAATTTGTATACAGACCCATATGTTTGTTGTTCTATTACGGACATATTTGCATGTTTGTTTAGACATTTATACAGACCTATATTGTTTGTTGTATCTATACAGACACTAATGTCTGTTGTATCTATACAGATCTATATGTTTGTGTATCTAACAGACCTATAATGTTTTTGTATCTATTAAGGACATATTTTGTTCTGTTGTAGTTATAGACCTAATGTTTGTTGTATCTACAGACCCATTAATTTTGTTGTATCTTACAGACATCATTTCTATGTTTGTTGTATCTATACAGACATATAATGTTTGTTGTATCTATACAGACCTATAATGTTTGTTGTATCTATACAGACTATGTTGTATCTATACGACCTATAATGTTGTTGTATCTATACAGACCTATAATGTTTGTTGTATCTATACAGACCTATAATGTCTGTTGTATCTATACAGACCTATAATGTTTGTTGTATCTATACAGACCTATGTTTGTTGTATCTATACAGACATATAATGTTTGTTTGTATCTATACAGACATATAAATTATAATGTTTGTTGTATCTATACAGACATATAATGTTTGTTGTATCTATACAGACCTATAATGTTTGTTGTATCTATACAGACATAAATGTCTGTTGTATCTATACAGACCTATAATGTTTGTTGTATCTATACAGACCTATAATGTTTGTTGTATCTATACAGACATATAATGTTTGTTGTATCTATACAGACCTATAATGTTTGTTGTATCTTACAGACCTATAATGTCTGTTGTATCTATACAGACCTATGTTTGTTGTATCTATACAGACATATAATGTTTGTTGTATCTATACAGACATATAATGTTTGTTGTATCTATACAGACATATAATGTTTGTTGTATCTATACAGACCTATGTTTGTTGTATCTATTCAGACCTATAATGTTTGTTGTATCTATGCAGACCTATGTTTGTCGTATATATACAGACCTATATTTCTTGTATCTATACAGACCTATGTTTTATATCTATACAGACTTATACAAACCCCCAGTGTCTGCTGTATTATAAAGATCCATAGTGCTTACTGTATTTATAAACTCATAAAGGCCCATAGTTTTTGCTGTATTATAAAGACCCAGTGTTTGCTGTATTATAAAGGCCCATAGTGTTTGCTGTATTATAAAGACCCACAGTGTTTGCTGTATTATAAAGACCCACAGTGTTTGCTGTATTATAAAGACCCACAGTGTTTGCTGTATTATAAAGACCCATAGTGTTTGCTGTATTATAAAGACCTACAGTGTTTGCTGTATTATAAAGACCCACAGTGTTTACTGTAATATAAAGGCCCATAGTTTTTGCTGTATTATAAAGACCCACAGTGTTTGCTGTATTATAAAGACCCACAGTGTTTGCTGTATTATAAAGACCCACAGTGTTTGCTGTATTAGGAAGAACCAGTGTTTATGTATTATTAAAGTTCCATAGTGCTTACTGTATTATAAAGGCCCATAGTTTTTGCTGTATTATAAAGACCCACAGTGTTTGCTGTATTATAAAGGCCCATAGATTTTGCTGTATTATAAAGACCCACAGTGTTTGCTGTATTATAAAGACCCATAGTGTTTGCTGCATTAGGAAGAACCATAGTGTTTACTGTATAATAAAGACCCAGTGTTTCCTGTATTATAAAGACCCACATGCCTTGCTATATTACAAACACCCATAGTGTTTGCTTATATTATAAAGACCCACAGTGTTTGCTGTATATTTAAAGTGTTTGCTGTATTTCAAATACCCACAGCATTTCCTGTATTTTAAAGATTTTTATTGTTTGCTGTATTATATAGATTTATAGTGTTTGCTCTATTATATATAAAGACCCATAGTATTTGCTGTATTATAGACCCATTGTATTTGCTACATTATAAAAACCCAAAGTGTTTGCTGTATTAAGATTTATATAGTGTTTGTTGTACTATAAAGATCCATAGTTGTATTATAAAGACCCATAGTGTTTGCTGTATTATAAAGACCCACAGTGTTTGCTGTATTATAAAGACCCACAGTGTTTGCTGTATTTTAAAAACCTGTAGTGTTTACATTACAAAAACTTATAGTGTTTGCTGTATTATAGATTTATAGTGTTTGCTGTACTGTAAAGACCCACATTGTGTTTGCTGTATCATAAAGACCCACAGTGTTTACTGTATAATAAAGACCCAGTGTTTGCTCTAATACAAAACCCAGTGTTTGCTGACCCATATTGCTTGCTGTATTATAAAGACCCATAGTGCTTCCTGTATTATAAAGACCCACAATGTTTGATGTATTATAAAGACCCACAATGTTTACTTATAAGAAAGACCCATGTTTTTTTATGTATTATAAAGATCCACAATGTTTACTGTATAATAAAGACCACAATGATGTTTATAAAGACCCACAATGTTTACTGTATCATAAAGACCCATGTTTGATGTACTGTAAAGACCTGTAGGGTTTGCTTGTATTGTAAAGACCCACAATGTATGCTGTAGCATAAAAACCATAGTGTTTGCTGTATTAGAAAGACCCAAAGTGTTTGCTGTATTATGAAAGACCCACAGTGCTTGCTGTATTATAAAGACCGACGTCAACAGTGTTTGCTGTGTTGTAAAGACCCACAGTGTTTGCTGTGTTGTAAAGACCCACAGTGTTTGCTGTGTTGTAAACACCCACAATGTTTGCTGTATTATAAAGACCCATAGTGTTTGCTGTATTATAAAGACCCACAATGTTTGCTGTATTATAAAGACCCACAGTGTTTGCTGTATTATAGAGACCCACAGTTTTGTGTATATAAGACCACATGTTTGCTGTATTATAAAGACCCATAGGTTGCTTTTAAAGACTACGGTTTGCTGTATTATAAAGACCAAGTCCTGTATGTAAGCTACGTGTTTGCTGTATTATAAAGACCACAGTGTTTGCTGTGTTGTAAGACCCGTGTTTGTGTATATAAAGACCCATAGTGTTTGCTGTATTTAAAGACCACATGTTTGCTGTATTATAAAGACCCACAGTGTTTGCTGTGATTATAGAGACCCACAGTGTTTGCTGTATTATAAAGACCCACAGTGTTTGCTGTATTTAAAGACCCATATTTTGCATATAAGATATGTTGTGTTTTAAAGACAGTAGTTCACTGTATGTAAGACCTACAGTGTTTGCTGTATTATAAAGACCCACATGTTTGCTGTGTTGTAAAGACCCACAGTGTTTGCTGGGTTATAAAGACCCACAGTGTTTGCTGTGTTGTAAAGACCCACAGTGTTTGCTGTGTTGTAAAGACCCACATGTTTGCTGTGTTGTAAGACCACAATGTTTGCTGTGTGTAAAAGCCCACATGTTTACGGTGTTGTAAAGACCCACATGTTTGCTGTGTTGTAAGACCCCATGTTTGCTGTGTTGTAAAGACCCACAGTGTTTGCTGTGTTGTAAAGACCCACAATGTTTGCTGTGTTGTAAAGACCCACAGTGTTTACTGTATTATAAAGACCTACACTACAGTGTTTGCTGTATTATAAAGACCCACAGTGTTTGCTGTGTTGTAAAGACCCATAGTGTTTGCTGTGTTGTAAAGACCCACAATGTTTGCTGTGTTGTAAAGACCCACAGTGTTTACTGTATTATAAAGACCCACAGTGTTTACTGTATTATAAAGACCCACAGTGTTTGCTGTGTTGTAAAGACCCACAGTGTTTGCTGTGTTGTAAAGACCCACAATGTTTGCTGTGTTGTAAAGACCCATAGTGTTTGCTGTGTTGTAAAGACCCATATGTTTACTGTATTATAAAGACCCACAGTGTTTGCTGTATTGTAAAGACCCACAGTGTTTGCTACAGTGTTTACTGTATTGTAAAAGACCCACAGTGTTTGCCGTATTATAAAGACCCACAGTGTTTGCTGTATTGTAAAGACCCACAGTGTTTGCTGTATTGAAAAGACCCATAGTGTTTGCTGAATTATAAAGACCTAGTGTTTGCTGTTATAAAGACCCACAGTGTTTGCTGTATTATAAAGACCCACAGTGTTTGTTGTATTAAAAAGACCTACAGTGTTTGTTGTATTATAAAGACCTACAATGTTTGCTGTATTATAGACCCACAGTGTTTGCTAAAAGACCCACAGTGTTTGCTGTATTATAAAGACCTACAGTGTTTGCTGTATTATATAGACCCATAGTGTTTGCTGAATTATAAAGACCTACAGTGTTTGCTGTATTATAAAGACCCACAGTGTTTGCTGTATTATAAAGATCTACAGTGTTTGTTGTATTATAAAGACCCACAGTGTTTGCTGTATTATAAAGACCCACAGTGTTTGCTGTGTTATAAAGACCTACAGTGTTTGCTGTATTATATAGACCCATAGTGTTTGCTGTATTATAAAGACCTACAGTGTTTACTGTATTATAAAGACCCATAGTTTGCTACAGTGTTTACTGTATTATAAAGACCCGCAGTGTTTGATGTATTATAAAGACCTACAGTGTTTGCTGTATTATAAAGACCCATAGTGTTTGCTGAATTATAAAGACCTACAGTGTTTGCTGTATCATAAAGACCCACAGTGTTTGCTGTATTATAAAGACCTACAGTGTTTGCTGTCTTATAAAGACCCATAGTGTTTGCTGTATTATAAAGACCCACAGTGTTTGCTGTATTATAAAGACGCATAGTGTTTGCTGTATTATAAAGACCCACAGTGTTTGCTGTATTATAAAGACCCACAGTGTTTTCTGTATTATAAGACCATAGTGTTTGCTATATTAAAGATATACAGTGTTTGCTGTATTGTAAAGACCTACAGTGTTTGCTGTATCATAAAGACCCACAGTGTTTGCTGTGTTGTAAAGACCCACAGTGTTTGCTGTATTATAAAGACCCACAGTGTTTGCTGTATTATAAAGACCCACAGTGTTTGCTGTATTATAAAGACACAGTGTTTGCTGTATTATAAAGACCCACAGTGTTTGTTGTATTATAAAGACCCATAGTGTTTGCTTATTTAAAGACCCATAGTGTTGCTGTTGTAAAGACCCACAGTGTTTGTTGTATCATAAATACCCATAGTGTTTGCTGTGTTGTAAAGACCCATAGTGTCTGCTGTATTATAAAGACCTGTAATTTTTGCTGTATTATAAAGACCCAGTGTTTGCTGTATTGTAAAGACCTACAGTGTTTGCTGTATTATAAAGACCCACAGTGTTTGCTGTATTATAAAGACCCATAGTGTTTGCTGTGTTATAAAGACCCACAGTGTTTGCTGTATTATAAAGACCCACAGTGTTTGCTGTATTATAAAGACCCACATGTTTGCTGTATTATAAAGACCCATAATGTTTGCTATATTATAAAGACCTACAGTGTTTGCTGTATCATAAAGACCCACAGTGTTTGCTGTATTATAAAGACCTACAGTGTTTGCTGTTTCATAAAGACCCATAGTGTTTGCTGTATTATAAAGACCTACAATGTTTGCTGTTTCATAAAGACCCACAGTGTTTACTGTATTATAAAGACCCATAGTGTTTCCTGTATTATAAAGACCTACAGTATTTGCTGTATTATAAAGACCCACAGTGTTTGCTGTATTATAAAGACCCATAGTGTTTGCTGTATTATAAAGACCCACAGTATTTGCTATACCGATACTATAAAAACCCAGTGTGTTTGCTGTATTATAAATATCTATAGTGTTTGCTGTATTATATTGACCAACAGTGTCTACTGTACTATATAACTTATAAGATCCATAGTGTTTCCTTTATCGTAAAGACCCATATTGTTTGCTGTAATATAAAGACCCAGTGTTTGCTGTATTAAAGACCTATACTGTAGTGTTTGATGTTTGCGGAATTATAAAGACCAACAATATTTGCTGCATTATAAATGGCAAAAACCATTCTGTTTTAGAATTCACTGTTTCTTACTATTGTATTATGATGTAGGCCTACTTTCAATGATAGCAATACAGAGAGAATCCTACATGCTCACAGTGTCTGTGGATGGATAAACAGTGCAACTGGGTCCATGTCAGTGGTGTGTACGACTGCATAATATTGGTAGAACTTTCTATTTCCATACTATAGAACAGCCAAGTCATCAAAAGAGTAAAGTTCTGTTAGTCCTTAAATGTCACTGTCACCATAGATCCACACGTCTCATCGCAGACTGATGATGAAGGGGAAGGGGGAGTGCATGTTTGATTACCTGTACCATTCCTGCTGGTACTGCAATATTATACTTACGTGCTTGCTGCAGATGCGAGGCCAACTTTCCCTGTCATCATTCCTTGTTGCAGGAAGCTATGCTGGAAATAGTGCCAATAAAACTGATCTTGGGGGAGGTGTATGTCATCGCTTGCTATGTTGCCTATGTTGCTCCTACATTACCATCAAGATAAAACATGAACCCATCACCACTGAAGCAGACATGTTTGTGTATTCCTGTTTTTGCTGACATTTCTGGAGGGCAACAACAGAATGTATACACGGTCCAGTATCATCAAACTCAAGAGTGTACATTGTTTTCTCTGTATAAACATTTATTATACAAGTAAGAAAACAGCATTCAACTCTGGGTAAATAACCATAATAACCATGCTGCAGCTGTTCTTTTCTTGGCACTATGTAAACAAGTGAGACATACAGCATTCAAGTTTTGGAGTACTGTACAGGAATCTGAAGGTATTCTTCGGCTTGCACTGTTTACTTTGTATCAAGTTGGGCAACAACTTTAGACTTTTGGAGTACACAAAGCTGTTAGTAGTTGTTTGGCTTGGACTAGTACTTGTTGAGTACTGAGTGCGGTGCACACACCACAAGGCTTATTTTGCTTATTTTGTTGACAATTCCACTTCAAACAAGAAATTATTATCAAAGTGAACCTCAACATCAGACAAAACAATATATGGATTTCAAACTACCGGTACTCACAATCACATACACACAAGTACACATTTGCACTGCACACATGCACACAAGTGGCACACACACACACATGTACACACCAGTAACACATCTATACAGTTGGTGAAGTAGGCCCAGTTTCAAAATCCTTTCATTTTGTTGTGCACCCATGAAAATCTATCTTCATGTGTAGGATGCCAATCCACCCAACCAGTAACATATCGCCGACAGAAAACCAAGCACACTTCGGGACATTACCCATAAATCTGGCTTAATCCAATGGCCTACTTTATCTTCCCAAATCCAACATTCTGCAATCAAAACAAAAAACAAAAACAAAAACAAAAAAAGAAGTTGTAACTGATCTACTGAGTAGGCCTACTGCAATTCTTCATTTATTTCACTTAAGTATTCTACAACAGGTCATCATTCTGTATTGATGAATGGACTGTCCTCTTTACAGCCCCTCCTGCTTTCTATATTCCTATCAGCCCTAACACTAACAGTCTTTAAAAGGAATAAACGGAATGCCTCTTTGCAACCTCCCAACACCATCTGCACCCTTAGGAGTCTTTAGAAACAAGCCAGCTCTTAGCTCAACCTCCCAACACCATCAGCAGCCTTAGGAGTCTTTAGAAGCAAGCCAGCTCTTAGCTCAACCTCCCAACACCATCAGCAGCCTTAGGAGTCTTTAGAAGCAAGCCAGCTCTTAGCTCAACCTCCCAACACTATCAGCAGCCTTAGGAGTCTTTAGAAGCAATCCAGCTCTTAGCTCTGCCTCCCAACACCATCAGCAGCCTTAGGAGTCTTTAGAAGCAAGCCAGCTCTTAGCTCAACCTCCCAACACCATCAGCAGCCTTAGGAGTCTTTAGAAGCAAGCCAGCTCTTAGCTCAACCTCCCAACACCATCAGCAGCCTTAGTAGTCTTTAGAAGCAAGCCAGCTCTTAGCTCAATCTCCCAACACCATCAGCAGCCTTAGGAGTCTTTAGAAGCAATCCAGCTCTTAGCTCAACCTCCCAACACCATCAGCAGCCTTAGGAGTCTTTAGAAGCAATCCAGCTCTTAGCTCTGCCTCCCAACACCATCAGCAGCCTTAGGAGTCTTTAGAAACAAGCCAGCTCTTAGCTCTGCCTCCCAACACCATCAGCAGCCTTAGGAGTCTTTAGAAGCAATCCAGCTCTTAGCTCAATCTCCCAACACCATCAGCAGCCTTAGGAGTCTTTAGAAACAAGCCAGCTCTTAGCTCAACCTCCCAACACTATCAGCAGCCTTAGGAGTCTTTAGAAGCAAGCCAGCTCTTAGCTCAACCTCCCAACACTATCAGCAGCCTTAGGAGTCTTTAGAAGCAATCCAGCTCTTAGCTCTGCCTCCCAACACCATCAGCAGCCTTAGGAGTCTTTAGAAGCAAGCCAGCTCTTAGCTCAACCTCCCAACACCATCAGCAGCCTTAGGAGTCTTTAGAAGCAATCCAGCTCTTAGCTCTGCCTCCCAACACCATCAGCAGCCTTAGGAGTCTTTAGAAGCAAGCCAGCTCTTAGCTCAACCTCCCAACACTATCAGCAGCCTTAGGAGTCTTTAGAAGCAAGCCAGCTCTTAGCTCAATCTCCCAACACTATCAGCAGCCTTAGGAGTCTTTAGAAGCAATCCAGCTCTTAGCTCAACCTCCCAACACTATCAGCAGCCTTAGGAGTCTTTAGAAGCAAGCCAGCTCTTAGCTCAACCTCCCAACACTATCAGCAGCCTTAGGAGTCTTTAGAAGCAAGCCAGCTCTTAGCTCAATCTCCCAACACTATCAGCAGCCTTAGGAGTCTTTAGAAGCAATCCAGCTCTTAGCTCAACCTCCCAACACTATCAGCAGCCTTAGTAGTCTTTAGAAACAAGCCAGCTCTTAGCTCTGCCTCCCAACACTATCAGCAGCCTTAGGAGTCTTTAGAAACAAGCCAGCTCTTAGCTCTGCCTCCCAACACCATCAGCAGCCTTAGGAGTCTTTAGAAGCAATCCAGCTCTTAGCTCAATCTCCCAACACCATCAGCAGCCTTAGGAGTCTTTAGAAACAAGCCAGCTCTTAGCTCAACCTCCCAACACTATCAGCAGCCTTAGGAGTCTTTAGAAGCAAGCCAGCTCTTAGCTCAACCTCCCAACACTATCAGCAGCCTTAGGAGTCTTTAGAAGCAATCCAGCTCTTAGCTCTGCCTCCCAACACCATCAGCAGCCTTAGGAGTCTTTAGAAGCAAGCCAGCTCTTAGCTCAACCTCCCAACACCATCAGCAGCCTTAGGAGTCTTTAGAAGCAAGCCAGCTCTTAGCTCAATCTCCCAACACTATCAGCAGCCTTAGGAGTCTTTAGAAGCAATCCAGCTCTTAGCTCAACCTCCCAACACTATCAGCAGCCTTAGTAGTCTTTAGAAACAAGCCAGCTCTTAGCTCAACCTCCCAACACTATCAGCAGCCTTAGTAGTCTTTAGAAGCAATCCAGCTCTTAGCTCTGACTTAGTTTACTATCTTCTCTTTCAGTCACATCATGATAATTCATGGAAAAGCAGGCATTTATCAATTTCTCGGCACCCCGATACTTGCATACATAATCAGACTTATTTCTCAAGTCTATAGATGCTAACACCAATCATGCAGGGGAGAATTCTCAATTTTGAACTTAGTGGGGGACGGACTTGTATCTGTGTCAAAGGGAATATGCTTGTGTTCTGTATACAACAATGGATTATCACTCTGAGTGTGAGTGTGGGTGAGTGGGTGTGTGTCTGTGTGTGTGATATATGTGTGTGTGTGTGTGGTGTGTGTGTGTGTGTGTGTGTGTGTGTGTGTGTGTGTGTGTGTGTGTGAGTGATTAGAAGGCTTGCAGACATAGGCAGGTCTGTGCAATCATTCAACGAGTGGTTGACATCTGGCAAAATCATTTTAAAAGCAACTAAAACAGCTTAGTTTACACTAATACAATGCAGGCCACAAATCCTCAGACATCACGCCCTCCTTGATTGTTTTCCCAACACCCCTGTCAAAAAATTGGTCCACATCCAACAGGCAGTACACACTAAAGAGACAACACACCCTCCTTGACCAAAACCACTATCGAAAACCGGGTCCACATCCAACAGGCAGTACACACTAAAGAGACAACACATCCTCCTTGACCAAAACCACTATCGAAAACCGGGTCCACATCCAACAGGCAGTACACACTAAAGAGACAACACACCCTCCTTGACCAAAACCACTATCGAAAACCGGGTCCACATCCAACAGGCAGTACACACTAAAGAGACAACACACACCTCCTTGACCAAAACCACTATCGAAAACCCGGTCCACATCCCATAGGCAGAACACACTAAACAGACAACACACAACCCTTGACCAAAACCACTATCAAAAACCCGGTCCACATCCCACAAGCAGAACACACTAAACAGACAACACACAACCCTTGACCAAAACCCCTATCAAAAACCCGGTCCACATCCCATAGGCAGAACACACTAAACAGACAACACACAACCCTTGACCAAAACCCCTATCAAAAACCCAGTCCACATCCCACAAGCAGAACACTAAACAGACAACACACAACCCTTGACCAAAACCCCTATCAAAAACCCAGTCCACATCCCACAAGCAGAACACTAAACAGACAACACACAACCCTTGACCAAAACCTCTATCAAAAACCCGGTCCACATCCCATAGGCAGTACACACTAAACAGACAACACACAACCCTTGACCAAAACCCCTATCAAAAACCCAGTCCACATCCCACAAGCAGAACACACTAAACAGACAACACACAACCCTTGACCAAAACCCCTATCAAAAACCCGGTCCACATCCCATAGGCAGTACACACTAAACAGACAACACACACCCTTGACCAAAACCCCTATCAAAAACCCGGTCCACATCCCACAGGCAGTACACACTAAACAGACAACACACCCTCCTTGACTGTTTTCCACCAAACCCCTATCAAAAACCCGCAGTACACACTAAACATACAACACACCTTCCTTGGTTGTTTTCCCAACACCCCTGTCAAAAATTAGGTCCACATCCCAAATGCAGTTCAGACAACACACCTTCAATGGATGTTTATCCCAACACCCCTATCAAAAACCCAGTCCACATCCCACTGGCAGAACACACTAAACACACAACACCCAACACCCCTATCAAAAACCCAGTCCACATCCCACTGGCAGAACACACTAAACACACAACACCCATATCAAAAACCCAGTCCACATCCCACTGGCAGAACACACTAAACACACAACACCCAACACCCCTATCAAAAACCCAGTCCACATCCCACTGGCAGAACACACTAAACACACAACACGCCTTCCTTGGTTGTTTTCCCCAACACCCCTGTCGAAAACTTGGTCCAAATTCCGCTGGCATACAGTACAGTATAATAGTAATACACTCAACAGACCTGTCAGGGCATCTTCCATAGTACTGCTCAACGTTTTCTGTAGGTGTGTATGTGTGTAAATACATGCACACAGAGAGACAGACAGCCAGAGACAGAAAAAGAGAGACACAGACAGACAGAGAGACTGAGAGAAACAGGTGGTTTTGTTGTTGTTGTTTTTTTGGGGGGGACAAGTTAATGATTAACACACATAACAGAATTGATACTTAGTATAAACATGGACATCAAAAAAACCCAGTGTCAATACAAAACACCAAACAACAAAATGTAGTGTACACACGGACATCAACAACAATGAACAGCGTCAATACTAAACAACAAAATGTATTGTACACACGGACAACAACAACAATGAACAGTGTCAACACCAAACAACAAAACGTACACAAGGACATCAACAACAATGAACAGTGTCAACACCAAACAACAAAATGTATTGTACACACGGACAACAACAACAATGAACAGTGTCAACACCAAACAACAAAACGTACACAAGGACATCAACAACAATGAACAGTGTCAACACCAAACAACAAAATGTATTGTACACACGGACAACAACAACAATGAACAGTGTCAACACCAAACAACAAAACGTACACACAGACATCAACAACAATGAACAGTGTCAACACTAAACAACAAAATGTACACACGGACAACAACAACAATGAACAGTGTCAACACCAAACAACAAAATGTACACAAGGACATCAACAACAATGAACAGTGTCAACACTAAACAACAAAATGTACACAAGGACATCAACAACAATGAACAGTGTCAACACCAAACAACGAAACGTATTGTACACAAGGACATCAACAACAATGAACAGTGTCAACACCAAACAACAAAATGTACACAAGGACATCAACAACAATGAACAGTGTCAACACCAAACAACAAAATGTACACAAGGACATCAACAACAATGAACAGTGTCAACACTAAACAACAAAATGTACACAAGGACAACAACAACAATGAACAGTGTCAACACCAAACAACAAAATGTACACAAGGACATCAACAACAATGAACAGTGTCAACACCAAACAACAAAATGTACACAAGGACATCAACAACAATGAACAGTGTCAACACTAAACAACAAAATGTACACACGGACAACAACAACAATGAACAGTGTCAACACCAAACAACAAAATGTTACACAAGGACATCAACAACAATGAACAGTGTCAACACTAAACAACAAAATGATGTACACAAGGACATCAACAACAATGAACAGTGTCAACACCAAACAACAAAATGTAGTGTACACAAGGACATCAACAACAATGAACAGTGTCAATACCAACAACAAAAGTATGTACACAAGGACATCAACAACAATGAACAGGTCAAACCAAACAACAAAGATGTACACAAGGACATCAACAACAATGAACAGTGTCAACACTAAACAACAAATTATGTACACAAGGACAACACAACAATGAACAGTGTCAACACTAAACAACAAAATGTACACCAAGGACATCAACAACAATGAACAGTGTCAACAAACAACAAATGTAGTGTACACAAGGACATCAACAACAATGAACAGTGTCAACACTAAACAACAAAATGTATGTACACAAGGACATCAACAACAATGAACAGTGTCAACCAAACAACAAAATGTACACAAGGACATCAACAACAATGAACAGTGTCAACACTAAACAACAAAATGTAGTGTACACAAGGACAATCAACAACAATGAACAGTGTCAACACTAAACAACAAAATGTAGTGTACACAAGGACATCAACAACAATGAACAGTGTCAACACTAAACAACAAATATGTACACAAGGACATCAACAACAATGAACAGTGTCAACACTAAACAACAAAATGTACACAAGGACATCAACAACAATGAACAGTGTCAACACCAAACAACAAAATGTACACAAGGACATCAACAACAATGAACAGTGTCAACACAAACAACAAAATGTAACACAAGGACATCAACAACAATGAACAGTGTCAACACTAAACAACAAAATGTAGTGTACACAAGGACATCAACAACAATGAACAGTGTCAACACTAAACAACAAAATGTAGTGTACACAAGGACATCAACAACAATGAACAGTGTCAATACAAACAACAAAATGTAGTGTACACAAGGACATCAACAACAATGAACAGTGTCAACACTAAACAACAAATGTAGTGTACACAAGGACGTCAACAACAATGAACAGTGTCAACACTAAACAACAAAATTAGTACACAAGGACAACAACAACAATGAACAGTGTCAACACAAACAACAAAATGTAGTGTACACAAGGACTCAACAACAATGAACAGTGTCAAACACTAAACAACAAAATGTAGTGACACAAGGACATCAACAACAATGAACAGTGTCAACACTAAACAACAAAATGTTGTACACAAGGACACAACAACAATGAACAGTGTCAACACTAAACAACAAAATGTACACAAGGACATCAACAAAAATGAACAGTGTCAACACTAAACAACAAAATGTACACAAGGACATCAACAACAATGAACAGTGTCAACACTAAACAACAAAATGTACACAAGGACATCAACAAAAATGAACAGTGTCAACACTAAACAACAAAATGTAGTGTACACAAGGACGTCAACAAAAATGAACAGTGTCAACACTAAACAACAAAATGTAGTGTACACAAGGACATCAACAACAATGAACAGTGTCAACACTAAACAACAAAATGTACACAAGGACGTCAACAAAAATGAACAGTGTCAACACTAAACAACAAAATGTAGTGTACACAAGGACGTCAACAAAAATGAACAGTGTCAATACCACAAACAAAAAATGCAGTGTACACATGGACTTTACAAAAACGAATAGAGTCAATACTAAAGAAAGAACTATAGCGCACACATAGACTTCAATAAAAACGAATCGTCAATACTAAACCAAGAACAATGTAATGACAGGCCAAGTTCTCCACAATGACACAGTCTTCTCAACAGAATGGTTAAACGACAGTATGCTCGTGTCGTCAGATTACAAACAGTACACCTGCGTTGTAGACATTTGCTGACAACCATGTAGAAAATCCCACTGTAAAACAATCTTTCAACTCCCATTTTAGTAACAATCTTTACAGTCCCATTTTAGTATGATTTTACAACAATCTCGACAGCCGCTGTAACCAACTTCTAAAATTAAATTCTCAAGTTTCACCCTATGCAAAAATAATCTCTCCTCAGTCAAAGTGATCATTCAATATATTCCCAAAACCGACCTGCCAGACCAAAATTTGCCAAGTTTTCCAATCCCCTTCCCCACACTTTCTTCTCCCTCTAAAAAAGAAAAAGTCCCCAAGCCTCCTTCCCTCTGGAAATGATCCGTGGATTTCCCAAAATCTAAAATGCTGTCCAGGTGTGACAAGAGCCAGGTTGTAGGCTATTTGGCCTGAAGGTGCCATTCATCAGTCAATCTTGTTTGTGGGATCATCATTCCACTACATGTAATTCTTGAACTAGTTCAATTGAATATACATGTACATATGTTTAACATTCTCTGAATCTTGTAAATGCTATTGATAACAAATCATGAGAAATACAGGCCTACTGAAGATCAACATAATTATGGTGTTCCCTTTCTTACAAGTACTGAAAATAACATCATGTCCCCTTTCTTACCTTAAAGTATCTGAAGATAATATATATATATATATGGAGTCCCCTTTCTTACCTTAAAGTATCTGAAGATAATATATATATGGAGTCCCCTTTCTTACTTTAAAGTTAGAGTATCTGAAGATAATATATATATGGAGTCCCCTTTCTTACTTTAAAGTTAGAGTATCTGAAGATAATATATATATGGAGTCCCCTTTCTTACCTTAAAGTTAGAGTATCTGAAGATAATATATATATGGAGTCCCCTTTCTTACCTTAAAGTTAGAGTATCTGAAGATAATATATATATATCATATGGAGTCCCCTTTCTTACCTTAAAGTATCTGAAGATAATATATATATAGAGTCCCCTTTCTTACTTTAAAGTTAGAGTATCTGAAGATAATATATATATGGAGTCCCCTTTCTTACCTTAAAGTTAGAATATCTGAAGATAATATATATATGGAGTCCCCTTTCTTACCTTAAAGTTAGAGTATCTGAAGATAATATATATATGGAGTCCCCTTTCTTACCTTAAAGTTAGAGTATCTGAAGATAATATATATATGGAGTCCCCTTTCTTACCTTAAAGTTAGAGTATCTGAAGATAATATATATATATGGAGTCCCCTTTCTTACCTTAAAGTTAGAGTATCTGAAGATAATATATATATGGAGTCCCCTTTCTTACCTTAAAGTTAGAGTATCTGAAGATAATATATGGAGTCCCCTTTCTTACCTTAAAGTTAGAGTACCTGAAGATAATATATATATGGAGTCCCCTTTCTTACCTTAAAGTTAGAGTATCTGAAGATAATATATATATATGGAGTCCCCTTTCTTACCTTAAGGTAGCAGGTACAGTGGCGGAGAAGCTATTTTTTGTTTATTTTAGTAACAGTGGATATACATAAGCTAGAAACCTGATTTTTGGCAGAAATCTGCAGGATACATGTCTCTAATAGAAAAAAATATTATTTTGGTAAAATGTTTCATATAATTTGTGTTGTAATTAATTATGTAAATTAATGTGAAATTTTCGATACCAAAAATAGTGATAGTTTTTGACAGACTAATTCCCAGGGTATAATTCTTTTTGAAGATTTGTTTTTTTTAATATAACCTATATTACAAAATGAAGCTTTTGTCATACCAACTTTTTGATATCCAGTTTTGTCTTCATTCTATGGGCGTATAAAATTCGCGTTAAATGTCATTAAAATTTTTTACACTTTTACAAGCTTTATTACTAAACTATACAAGTTATCCAAAATCTGGTATGACACAAGCTAGCTGTTAGTATGATAAAGCTTTGTGCCAAAATTCATGCAGATTGGTTAATATTTGTACGCACTAGGAACGCAAAACGACAAAATTTCACATTAATTTACATAATTAATTACAACACAAATTATATGAAACATTTTACCAAAATAATTTTTTTTTTCTATTAGAGACATGTATCCTGCAGATTTCTGCCAAAAATCAGGTTTCTAGCTTATGTATATCCACTGTTACTAAAATAAACAAAAAATAGCTTCTCCGCCACTGTACCTGCTACCTTAAAGTATCTGAAGATAATATATATATAGAGTCCCCTTTCTTACTTTAAAGTTAGAGTATCTGAAGATAATATATATATGGAGTCCCCTTTCTTACCTTAAAGTTAGAGTATCTGAAGATAATATATATTGAGTCCCCTTTCTTACCTTAAAGTTAGAGTATCTGAAGATAATATATGGAGTCCCCTTTCTTACCTTAAAGTTAGAGTACCTGAAGATAATATATATATGGAGTCCCCTTTCTTACCTTAAAGTTAGAGTATCTGAAGATAATATATATATGGAGTCCCCTTTCTTACCTTAAAGTTAGAGTATCTGAAGATAATATATATATGGAGTCCCCTTTCTTACCTTAAAGTTAGAGTACCTGAAGATAATATATATATGGAGTCCCCTTTCTTACCTTAAAGTTAGAGTATCTGAAGATAATATATATATGGAGTCCCCTTTCTTACCTTAAAGTTAGAGTACCTGAAGATAATATATATATGGAGTCCCCTTTCTTAAAGTATGTGAAGATAACAGTGTCCCCATTCTTTTAAAGTATTCTAACATATGACATTCCCTTTCTTCAAGTACCTGAAGATAACATGTTGTGCTTCCCTTCTTAATTTAAAGCATCTGAAGACAACATACGGTGTCCTTTTATTTTTGAAGTATCTGAAGATGATATGTGGTGCCTTTTTTTTTAAAGTATCTGAAGATAATATAGGTGTCCCCTTTCTTACAATATCAGAAGATAACATTTGCTGTCCCTTTTCTCAAAGTATAGAAAACATATGGTGTCCCCTTTCTTAAAGTATAAAAGATAATATACAGTGTCCATTTCTTAAAATGTCTAAAGATAACATGCGTTCCCTTTCTTAAACTATCTGAATTTGACTTTTGGTGTCCCCTTTTTCTGCGAATCTAAAAACCATTGGTGACCCCCTTTTTTTAATCTTACAAAATGTGAAGATAACATGGTGTCCTCTTCTTAAAGTATCTGAAGGGAACATGGCGTCCCCTTTCTTAATACCTGAAGATAACATGACGTCCCCTTTCATCTCTTGAAGAACCCGAAGATAACAGATGGTGTTCCCTTTCTTATCTTGAAGCATCTGAAGAAAACACGGTGTCTCCTTACTTCTCTTGAAGTATCTAAGATAACATACGGTATCCCCTTTTTTTAGAACATGAAGATAACACAATGTCTCCTTACTTATCTTAAAGTATCTGAAGATAATAAATGTCCTCTTTCATATCTTCAAGTACCTGAACATGACAGACATATCGTGTCCCCTTTATCTTAAAGATTCTGAAGACAATATATAGTATCCCCTTTCTTAAAATATTCAAAACTGAAAAAGCAAAACATCTGTGTGGACTGAAAGAGTGCAGCAGTTTTCACATTCATTCTGACCAACAAGTGAAACTTGTCTGGTGAACTTGGGCTGGCATGAGCAGTACCACGAAAGACGACATCAAAATTGGAACTACATGTGGAGTTGACCATTTGATATAGGCCTACCGCACGGTAGTCCTTGGCCTACCGGTATCCAGTTGGCCTACATGGATCGTTACTCGTTATTCCAGGCATGCCATTTTTTTGTCGACTGAGGTCTGATGCACTGGTGTGTGTGTGTGTGTGTCTCCATGCAAAATAAATGTTCTATTTTCATGCTTCTGTGTCTGTGCAGGTCTCCATCAGCAGGACTATACCTTGGGTTACATCAATAGTAAGCCACAATACATGGCCCCAGTGATCTGCATATCACACAGCTTGCAGGCCTTCAAACGGAAGCTCTTTCTCTGTCCTACGCCGCTGCCTTCCTTCTAGCAGGCACTTTCTGGCCCACCACAACGACTAGACAATATGTATGCTAATTCCCCCCTCCCCCTTGGGTTCCTCCTTCAATCTCTATGCAAATACCTCCCTCCATCCCCCCTCCTTCCCTGCACAAATTCAACTTGAACATCCATTCACCCCACCTCACCCCATCCCTCCTGTCATTTCTGTGGCGTAAGGTAATAGCAGGCTGCCAGCCTGGCTGTAAATTCAAAGTGCCGACACGTTCATCACACCCACCCCCAACCTCCACCCCCATCAGCCAGGCCTGTCCAAACTTCACTGGGTTTCGCAGGCAGTCGATGGGCTAACTCCACTGGCACTGAATATTGATGCATCTTTGTCTGTAGGGGAGCCGGGCTTCAAGTGGAAATGGCTGCTGCATTACTCTCACCACACTGCCGGAGACCCGGCATTGATTGCAGCAGCAGTAGCCCAGCCCTGGAGTCCATCTGAGTATTATTGACGGCACCTTGCCTGCCCTTCTGTTGCTGCTGCTGATGACGTCTGTGGCCACAAACACCATTAGGCCAGCAGCTCCTAGCAACCACCACAAACATCTCTCCTGCTGAACCTCTAGAGACTCGGCCGATACCAGCGTCTAGCCAGTAACAAGTATGCTGGTCAATCGTTACATACTCTGAACGAGTGATTAATCTTTTCGTCCCTCCCCCTCTCCCCAACTACCAAATGGTAATTTTTAGCGCATTTCCCTAGCAACTTGTAAAACGTCACTTTAAAAACAAAAGACAAGACACAGATTCCACACTACCTCCAGAGCCTTCAGTCTACATGCATCTGATCCCTTGCCCCTCAATCAAGAGTACCACTTTGAAGGAATATCATACAAATTTTCATCTCAATGATCGTCCATTATTTCAACTAAAGTGTTGAAAGTGATAGAACTACATAACTATTACATACAAACCCTTGCCCTTCATTCAGTGTCCATAATCATCAACTTCAACAATCCTCCATTACTTTTACTAAAGAGACACAAGCGATTATTACAGTAAACCTTATACTTCAATCACTGTATCACTATTATCATCTTATCTCAATAAACATCCATTGCTTTACAGTTTATGCGATAATTATAATACATGGCGCAACTTGCCGGTTGATTTCTATCGCTGTTATTTTACCGCAGTAACGTCCTTCATCTTTATTAATGCACCACAGTGATGATTATATATTATAGTGACAGAATGTGGGTATCCAATTTGCACAGATGCAGGTTTTTAAATATGTCCCATGTCACAGGCAGGGGGTGCAGGCTATAAATATAATACATACATGAGCCAGCAATCTGGCCAAGTTGTGGGTTAATATGTACAGGAATGGGGAATATAAAGTAAAAGGAGGGAGTCCGAAAAGAGGCGAGACCCGATATTTTGGATTTCAACTTCCTCACACTCCCTGACTTCTTACCTCAACCATCTGCTAACAGTAACAAAACACCCCACCAACATGCCTACTGTAACTGAACTGTGTTTGAAACAATCATGTATTCCCACTGAAAATCATGTATTCCCACTGTAATCAGCTTTTTCTGGGTTCCATGCCACAAACCACCAACCCATACGTCTAAGAAGAAGAGAACATACGCTTTCAATGACAGCCACCAGTATAATGTATGCCGCATAATGCGTATCCACCCAATCTGGTAATACGTCTTTTCCAAAACGTTGTAAAAGCCCGTGTGACATCTTTTCTAAACCTTAGTAAAAGCCCATATGACATGTCCACATCTTGATACTAATACAGATTCAAAATAATCTGACTGCTTCTCTATACAGCTTCGACCTCTGCTTTCATAAACAGCCCCAGTCCCCAACCCAGCCCTTCTTCATCACATGTAACAGAATTACATTCCAATCAATAACGAGTGACGCATGTGAGGCACTACCGCAATCAATCAATACCACAGAATAGCATGCGGCCGACTGGCGCAATATTGATTGCTGGAGCTGGCAAATTCCAGTACATATACACAGCAAGCGCAGCACTCCGTGTTTTTTAATAATACACCTGCCGCCACTCGCTTGCTCCAACCCTACGCAGAGTAAGCCAAGCTGTTTCCATCCAGCACAATGGTACACGTTGTGTTGAACGGGCCCCAACGGCACACAGACACGTCTGCACACCGTCTGTGCTGGCTGTTAAACTGCTCCCACCACGCCACTGTTGGAAAGACGGGAGGGAGGGCAAGAGAAGAAGTAAGGAGGGGGGGGTAGTGTTTTTTCAGTGTGAGTCACGAGGTGAGAGATAAACAAGGCAAGCAGGCAGGCAGCAATGCCCCTGGGCCTGGCAGCTCGCCACAGGCAACTTGAGCCGCTGTGACTGCAAGCCGCGCTATCAATCACGTTGCCATGCCGACCGGGTAATGAGGGGTCTGGAGTAGCCCAGTCCACCAGTTATTTTCAGCCTTCCTTCTACAGGCACACGGCCCTCTACCTGGCCTCTTGCCAATTCTTATTCACTCCACTGCCTCTCCTCTTCTCACGGCCCCCCAAACTACACCCAACACAAGCCGTGTCAGCTAGGTCTACCTGGCCAGGCCTGACAATACACTTTGTCCCCAACCTACGAGCACTTATGCTAAGCTTTCCTCTACACTCCGCTCGACTTCAAACTATACTACACGCATACGCGTGCGCAAATAGAGCAGCTGGTCACGACAGACTACGAGGAGCTATAACACTGTACGTTCTGTTGTTGTTGGCTTTCCAGCGCCGACAAACAGGCCTTCATAACTGTATTCTTCCTGTCGACTTCTTCGCCATGTCGGACACGTGTACACTACAGGATTTCACCTTGCATAATAACAGTACATTCGTTTAACTCTCTCAATGGACAAGAAAAGACTTTAAATGGTGAACTGATATACAGAAAACATACCAAGTTATTTGTGCAGAAAACATTCAAGTTATTTGTGCAGAAAACATTCAAGTTATTTGTGCAGAAAAATGTCGCCTACCTCACCCAGCAGAAAAACAAATAACTAGCAAAGGATCTAGCAGTTTGTAGGCTATTGATTGTCCATGGATGAATAAAGAATGGATAATGAACCCATCCATGTCTCACCTATCAAAACCTAACTGCGTCCAGATAATAGACTTCCAATACATTACGTGTGTTCATTTAATAAATAAATAAAAAAATCAATCAAATAAGCATAATTATTAAAGATCTTGTTTTGTCTGTGTCCAGTGGTCCTTGGAAAACAACACCCAGCATACACGCCCACCACAGATGGAAGTATGCACTGTGCAGCACTGTACCACCTGCACAGTGCAGGTAAAACAACGTGCATACACCTATGTGCCAAAATAGGAATAAAAGAAATTACAGGAACAAAACTTTCTTTTTTTCAAAACGGAACTGAAAAGACACTTCAGCAACATGTCTAGATCTTAACTAAATCTAAACACTCAGACACTTCAGGAACCTGTCAAGATCTTAACTAAATCTAAACACTCAGACACTTCAGCAACCTGTCTAGATCTTAACTAAATCTAAACACTCAGACACTTCAGCAACCTGTCTAGATCTTAACTAAATCTAAACACTCAGACACTTCAGGAACCTGTCTAAAGTCTAGATCTTAACTAAATCTAAACAATCAGACACAGTGTCAGGAACCTGTCTAAAGTCTAGATCTTAACTAAATCTAAACAATCAGACACAGAACCGTAGCAACCGACACTAAATATTTTGATATAGGCAAAATCCGCCCGCGTCTAGATCTTGATAATCATAATGCAAGCACAAACTACTTTACTGTCGACTAAGGTGCAGGCAACTTTTTTTTTCTGTTTTTGTAACGGAAAAGTTATCAAATTCAGTTTCTGCAATACGCTACAGCGTACAATAATACTCTAAATTTTCACTGACCTGCCTATGTCATCAAAGAGAAAAGAAAACCGCGAGGTGAGTGAGTGAGTAAAGTTGTCGGAGCACCCATGTAGGTTGATTAATGTCAGTTCTCCGGGATCTCTTCTTTGTAATACTCGCATTTACTGCACGAAAGCAATCAACCAGCCAAGTGTCATAATATCCGGGTCCTGACAATACGCCCAACTGATACAGACAGCTTGCAGAGAGTTGTTTTGCGACAATGTCTAACAGAAAAGCTAAAATGTTCACACGATTTGAACATGAAGAGATCAACTGCCACATTCAATGGCGAATGATATCCGAATCATTTACAGTAAGCAGATCCCCCGCCCCCTCCCTTTCACTTCTTTTTGAATCGTCTGCTCAATCAGTCGTTGCTGGCATACAGCCTCTTTTTGAAAATGTATGCCTCGTTTTGAAAATTC
Source organism: Monoplex corrugatus (assembly GCA_030674185.1). NCBI lineage: Eukaryota > Metazoa > Mollusca > Gastropoda > Littorinimorpha > Ranellidae > Monoplex > Monoplex corrugatus. Next base: position 1,504,710 of record JAPXFY010000032.1, on the reverse strand, counting down.
TTCTTCCGTTCAGTATTATTTACAGACGGGCGTGGTAGATCTAGAGGGTAAACGTCATACATGCAATCAGAAGGATTCGATCCTCCAAGATGTTTTCGTCTGTTGGGTAAAGAAGGGTGGCCATTTTCCCGACCTAGTCAATATGTATGATTGTTCTTTCTAATCATGAAATAAATTCATTATAAATCTGAGGAAGCTCTTCCTGATATGCAATAGATACGTAAGAACAAAGGTGGTTTCGGTCTGTACATGTACTACCGTAATCGTTTATTTCCGGGTCACTTGCTTCACATGCGGAGTGGACTTCGGTTTGTTTTACTCTCCTTTTATTTCATGTCAGCGTTTCGTTTTTATTTGTGACTGTGTGTGGAGTATTCCATTGTGGATTCATTTTTCCTTGTGAGGTGGTTTTCCATACCTTTACAGATCAGAATGATGCATTGTGGCATTTCTTCTGGTGACTTGTTTCAAACTGTTCCATCGCCTACTGCGCCTCGCTTTGTTTAACACGATAACACCTCCAGCAATTATGATAAAAGCTAGCTACTTTCTTCAAATCATAATGCAGTGCGCTGTACTCCCTCCCCAGCGCTCAGATCTCTAGCAGTTTCAGATCTGTATCTATACTTCACATCGTGATGGACTGCGCCAGCAACTGCTATCGACCAAAGGAGCTCCTAGATTAGGAAAACGTCTTCGAGAACTGGCAATGGAATATAATTATTTAACCTTAAAAACATACACATCGTGGAGGCAGACGCAGACACAACCGTCCTTGTACTAACATCAAATGACAGCCATTCTGTGTCCGAACGAAAATCTCCCATAGTTCGGACTTCTCTAATTACAGTCCCACTGACTACTACTGGCCAACTCTTCTACAATATATGCCCTCATGTCGCTTTCTTTCACAATCAGTTTGTTAGAATGTGTGCTGACTCGACAATCCCTGGTTATTTCATCAGATCTTTCACATCCCACACAACCTAACCAATTCGTGGTGGAAGAACTGCTGTGACCTACAACTCTACATCTGATCATTATCTATCATCTACATCATCGTTCTTTGTTTATCGTTCGATGTTTGCTCTACCACAGTCTTGTTTTTATTTTTTCTGTGCCTACCACCCTCCTCCACACAATAAAAAATGAACTGACACCATGTTTTTCAAAAAATTTCATTCTTGACTGATTCTTTTATTAGCCTTGGCAACATCAACTTTCCTTGTAACGAGCCTAATAACAGCTGAAAAGCAAATGTGATAAAATTGTTAAACATGTTTAGTTATTGTCAGAGTGTAAACCAACCCATACATATATATATCCTAATCAACACTCTAGATTGGGTAATGCATAGGTCACGATTACAACAATATGAACTACACATTTGCTTCTAAACACATCCAAAAAATCTTGTGTGTGTTGTGATATGTTAACATCCCTCCTGTCAAATCCGTTCACAAAACAAAAAATCCATGATACAGATAGGATCAGCTCTCAAAGAAGCCCTAACTACTGTCTTCATATATATATATCTGTCACAAATGGATCTACTTCAATCTGCCTCCATTCTGTCTGAATAACCATGCCCCTGTTTCACATCACATAACACAGACAATGGATTTGTAAGTCATCGCCGAGGTATTCCTCCCAAAAATATCATCTCCTCCATGACATGAAGCATGAAGAACACTATGCTGAATGTAAGTGGCTAACACTGGTTTCTTTGCACAAACAATTTAATCTCAGATAAAACGACAAGCAACCAAACAGATCAAAGCCACAAATTGACTGCTAGCTATTGTTCTTATAAATATGGAACAGTAATTCTTTTCAGCAGTTGTGTAACCTGTATAATGTAGCAATCTTTTATGATCTGATCTGTGATGGGATATCACTGGAGACTTGTGTCTTTCACATTTTGTTACTCAACCTATCTAGATTTCGCCACATTAGCTTCCCTGGAAAGGCTTATAAAGTTATATAAAACAATGTGCATCACAGATTTTAAATTTATAGTCAGAGGATCCTGAAAAAGTGCTGTTCACACACATTGCTTCTATCGTTCAATACCTTTCAATACTCCTCGACAAACCACACCTTTAAACCACACTTGATAAAAACCCATCCATAAAGAGCAGAGAAATGTGTCCACACTAACCTCTCTCTCTCTCTCTCTCTTTCTCACTCACTCACTCTCTCTCTCACTCACTCACTCACACACCCTCATCAACATGAAATGATCTTGGCGGGAGGAGGGTGTTTTTGTTCCCTGGACTTCTAACAGATGTTACCCTTGATTTCTAAAGACAGATTGGTTGGTTTTTCATGCTGCCTCTGTTTAACATCAGAAAATGTACAAACCACCTGATTTTCTACTGAAGTGGCCAAAACAATTAAAATCCATGACACACTTGAAAGAATGAAAAGAGTGATCCACTGTTCTTACTCTTAGAAAGCTGTGTTTATGCAAACTATTACTGGCAAACCCCTGTTTTTAAACAGCTCTGTGGAAATGGAAACTACACAAGTGACCCACTGTTCTCGGACTGTTTATGGAATCTACACAGGTATCCACTTTTCTCAGACAGCTCTGTTTACAGGAACTACAACAGGTGATCCTGTGTTCTTAGGCAGCTCTGTTCATGGAAACTACACTAAGTGATCCAGTGTTCTTAGACAGCCTTGTTCATGGAAACTACACCAGGTGATCCTGTGTTCTTAGGCAGCCTTGTTCATGGAAACTACACCAGGTGATCCTGTGTTCTTAGACAGCCTTGTTCATGGAAACTACACCAGGTGATCCTGTGTTCTTAGGCAGCCTTGTTCATGGAAACTACACCAGGTGATCCTGTTTTCTTAGACAGCCTTGTTCATGGAAACTACACCAGGTGATCCTGTGTTCTTAGGCAGCCTTGTTCATGGAAACTACACCAGGTGATCCTGTTTTCTTAGACAGCCTTGTTCATGGAAACTACACCAGGTGATCCTGTGTTCTTAGGCAGCCTTGTTCATGGAAACTACACCAGGTGATCCTGTTTTCTTAGACAGCCTTGTTCATGGAAACTACACTAGGTGATCCTGTGTTCTTAGACAGCCTTGTTCATGGAAACTACACCAGGTGATCCTGTGTTCTTAGACAGCCTTGTTCATGGAAACTACACAGGTGATCCTGTTTTCTTAGGCAGCCTTGTTCATGGAAACTACACCAGGTGATCCTGTGTTCTTAGAGTTAGACAGCCTTGTTCATGGAAACTACACCAGGTGATCCTGTGTTCTTAGGCAGCCTTGTTCATGGAAACTACACCAGGTGATCCTGTGTTCTTAGGCAGCCTTGTTCATGGAAACTACACCAGGTGATTCAGTGTTCTTAGACAGCCTTGTTCATGGAAACTACCAGTGATCCATGTTCCTACACACTGCTTCAATCTTTCAGAAACATCTGTCCAGTCCAAAACTGAACCTGGAATTCCTGGGCCCCCCTCCCTTGGAGAAAGAAAGGCCACTCTTCAAGGACAGACCAGAGGCCTATGAAAAGAAGTCAGCAAAGAGAAGAGGCAAGTCAGGTTAAAAAAAAAGTCCAACCAACAGCAGTGTGCAATTTGAAAAGTCTACAAGAATGGCCAGAAACAAAAGTTGTCGACTGTTTCAAGTACCAGAGAGTAATGACACCAAAAACAAAAAACAAAAAAACGGTAGCTGCACAGCAGAAATTCACATAACATAATAATATATTATTTATATATAGCCTACACTTCCTTCCAGCATGCTGAATGTATTTTGGGGAACTGAACAAGGACTCCATGATGTGCTACTGTGTCAACGTTTGCACTGCTCTATCATAGTATCAATCAGTTCACGACCTAACATAGCACACTCCTTTTCCAACAACATTCAGTCTACACATTATCATGACGATCGCCAGCAGATATGGGAAGCAATAAAAGACAAGGTTAAAGTAAGCTAAGCAAAACAACCCCCCCCCCCCCCCCCCCCCCAACAGATTAGGTCAAAAAGTGAAGAAACTCTTTATCGAACTGTACTTCATTTTCTAAAGCAGCAATTTATGTATATTTTCATATACCCATAAAAATGAGCAAGCAAGAACATGTTGAAAGTGAAACTGTCTTGTAAGTGCTCAGTATACTCACATCACTTTATTACACCATACTGCCTTCTTTTTCTTCACTTCTATCTCAACTTGACAAAGTTACTTTAACCCTTTGACTCTCACACCCTGCACACCAGCATCCCTCCCCTAAGCAGGACGCTGGTGGTTAGGGGAGGGAGGTCAAAGGATTATATTTTTGCAGTTGTTGGATGGACACGGGAGTCGAAGGGTTAATTTAACTTTTATGATGGATTCTAATACTAAGTGAGTGAACTTAGGTTGCATTTTCACACGATTGTTTTCCTCATAGCCACACAAGCCAGGCAGCACACCACCGCAAAACTATTGCGAAAGAGGCCATGCAGGGAAAGGAAGTATGGAGAGGGAGCGAAGTGTGCGCCCAGAGATTAGTCAGTGGAACAGTGGAAGGGGAACGGAGAAGGGAGGCAAAACACGCCACAGATCAAGGCACAGAATTGGGGGGGGTGGGGGGGGGGGGGGGGTGGGGGTTCGTGGCTTGGCGGGAGAAAGTGACAGAGTACTTTCGAGACCGACTCGTACAGCTAACGAGGCAGACCGGCAATGTGGTAATAGTAGTATAAAAGTACAGGCAGACCGGCAATGTGGTAATAGTAGTATGAAAGTACAGGCAGACCGGCAATGTGGTAATAGTAGTATAAAAGTACAGGCAGACCGGCAATGTGGTAATAGTAGTATGAAACTATTGAAAGTACAGGCAGACCGGCAATGTGGTAATAGTAGTATGAAAGTACAGGCACACCGGCAATGTGGTAATAGTAGTATGAAAGTACAGGCACACCGGCAATGTGGTAATAGTAGTATGAAAGTACAGGCACACCGGCAATGTGGTAATAGTAGTACTAGTATGAAAGTACAGGCAGACCGCCAATGTGGTAATAGTAGTATGAAAGTACAGGCAGACCGGCAATGTGGTAATAGTAGTATGAAAGTACAGGCACACCGGCAATGTGGTAATAGTAGTAGTAGTATGAAAGTACAGGCAGACCGCCAATGTGGTAATAGTAGTAGTAGTATGAAAGTACAGGCACACCGGCAATGTGGTAATAGTAGTATGAAAGTACAGGCACACCGGCAATGTGGTAATAGTAGTATGAAAGTACAATCATCATTCTTTGTTTGTTTGTTGGGGGTTTTTTTGTTTTCCAGATCAACATCAATCACGCCTTGCATTTCTTTCTCCATCAATGTGCATTAGACCACTACCACGTCAGTCGATGATAACGTAAAACAGACCACAAGCCAAATGGAACATCGTCGGCATGCGTCGTTTGCTATGAGACTTGAGACTGTGATGACACTGTGAGCCACTCGTTCTGTGTTCTGAGAATGAAACCTTTACAAATATCAATAAATAAAAACGTTACCAACCGACCAACGTCTCTCTCTGCTGGCAAGAGTTCCAAATAGTTGAACATAATGCAGCAACCTCGCTTCTGTCAAGTGGAAGGACAGAGAACGTCACTGACTACAACTACGCTTGAGCATCAAATTGCATGACAGCGGCAGGCTGGCATTCGATGCCCACATACATCGCTAGATGTATGGCCTGACAGTGAGGATGGCTTACGGAAAAAGTACAATCAGCATACCATTTTACCCAATACGTGTTGGTTTTCTGGAGGAAGGAAGCAGACCCCCATCCCCCTTCCCGTGGTGATGCCCGGAATAGTATCCCCACCTTCAGGAAATTCTGCGCTGGAATTTTCTCTTTTCTGTCAATCTCCAAGTGTCCATAGTTATATTTAAATTTGTATTCAGGTATGTTTTTTAAATCCCTGTGTGATAAACTGGATGGAGTGGTCAACGCCACGGGGATCTCCTCAGATTATGTGCATGAATGCATTGATATGCGTACTGAATTTTCTGTTTTTTGGTTGTTGTTTTTTTCCCTGTTGAGTAGTGTGTGTGTTCTGAAATGGTTATAGCCCTGATTTGGCTCACTCAGTCAGCTGGGCTTTTAGCAACAATAAGGATGAGGAAGCAGATGTTCTCTGATTTTTATCTTCCAATTTACTGCTTTAACACATGAGAGAGTTTGTTTTTTTAACACAAGGAGATATACTGGAGGTGACTTGTAATTTGAAAGTGATCCAAATTGCCACAAAATTTTACACTGTCAAATTTACCCTAGGTTTTAAGTGCACATATAAGCAACCAACCAAGAATTCTGTCCCCAATTTCTAAGCAAGCAAATGAAATTTTAAATAATCGAAGATTATAAGAACCAGAAAAAAACATGAAAAAAGCATAAGAACGCGTATTTAATATAACAAGACAAAGTAGGCACAAATTTCCGTCCAACTGGCTTTTGTCAAGTGTAAGATCAAAACAAACACCAGATACAAAAATTTGGAAAGAAAGACTTAAACTTCACTGCTGCTCTGTCCTTTTCTAGCGTAAGGTCACAAACATTCATTACAGCTGGGTAAGAGAAGAAGATAGTTTCCTCTGAAAATTGGCCAGGGTCTAGGGGCAACGTCCTGCTGGGGGGTAGCCCCCCAGAAGCTGAAGAATTTCTGTAATTCTGAGGCATTATGCATGCAACATCTACAGAACCATTGTCCCAATCAGCGACGCCAGTAAGATTTTGTTCATAATTATTCTCAACGGACTGAAGACAAAGACAGAAGAACTATCTGACTGCCAGGCAGGCTACAGATCCAACAGAGGCACAACTGATGTTATTTGTATTACAAATATTTATACAGAAAATAAAAAGTACCAATGATAAAGTATTTGTCACCTTCATAGACTGTCTCTTCTTATACTAGTTATAGCAAAGCATTTCACAGCATCATTCATCTCCACCAATTCAACTGTCACCTTCATACACACTCTTTTTACAGTTAAGCATTTTATAGCGTCATTCATCTCCATCTATTCAATGCCATGGTCAAAATGGGCTTTTCTAACATCTCATTTCATCAAATGCCTCATTCTATAAAAACCAAAAAGCTATATAATTAGATGGAACAGTCAGAAATGTGAATTTTTCAACATCCACAGGGGAGTTGGACAAGGTTGTATCCTTTCACTGTGCATCTCTTTAACATCTATACAGAACAAATCATGGTAGATGCTGATATAGAGGACATGAGCATAACGACAGGAGGAAAAAAAACTTACAAACCTGCGCTATGCCAATGATACTGCACTCTTAGCAGACAACATAACAGTATGAAAAGAAATCTATAGTAAATACAGGGTGGATGCAACAAGCAAAAAGGCTTGCCTAAACTTGAACGGCAGGAAAACAAAAGTGCTACATGTTCAAGGCAAAGACACTGAAAACAATCATGACATCTGAATAAAGTTCCTTTAGAAAATGTCAAGGATTTCAAATATCTTGGTTCTATAAAAACTGATGATGGAACCTGCTCCAAAGACATCAATTAAGAACTGGAATAGCAAAGCAAAAAATGGTCCAACTCAAAAATATCTGGAAAGACAGAGACACTAAATAGTCTACAATTACACTTTTAAAATGATCTGGCCAATAATGATTAATGTCTGTGAAGCCTGGACTCTAAGAAACGCTGATTGCAAAAGAATAGAGGCAGCAAAGATGTGGTTTTATCAGAGACTACTATGTGTCAAATGGACAGATAGTAGAACTAATGAAAGTGTCCTGGAAGAACTTGATACCACCAGAAAATTACTAACAGATATCAACAAAAGAAGACTAATAATAGTAATATACATTGGCCATGTGTCACGTAGCAAGAACACAGACCTCATGGCAACCATTTTTCAAGGAAAACCAGAAGTAAAATGAATGCAGACCTCAATCTTATACATGGAAAACATAACCAACACCAGTGGTATAAATAATCAAGAAGCTGTCTACAAAAGTCAAGACAGCTCCAGCTGTTAGGTGGGGAGTGGCGCTGTCTAAGTGCAGCAGCCAATACTAAACCTGGTGACGAGGACAGGTGAGACTGTGCTGGTATAATATAATATATAATTAATAATTACAATATTTATATAGCGCAAAATCTTGATAGAAATCAAATCTAAGCGCTGAACATACACATACGCACGTGTGCACACACACGCATACACACACACTCACATGAACACCAAAATGATACTGACAAAGTATCACGATCACCAAGTTGCTGTAATGCAAGTGGTGTTCTGTTTTTCAATTAAACTTGTGCCCTGGTGCATTCAATCTGATACAAATGATGTATAAGTCTTAAATCATGAGCCAAAAGGCATCATTATTCTTCCTAATGCGCAAGTGTGCAAACAATGGTGGTACTGATATTTCAACCCATACCTCTGAAATACCTTAATGTTGAGACTGCCTGAAATTTTTCTGCATGCAAAAATCATATCTTCTACTTCATATCAACTACATCTCATTAGCTGAAGCAAAGCAGTTTTGGAGCTTAGGAGGATCAAACCGTACTTTCTGTCTAAAACCAACTCTTTACTACTTCCCGGCTAGTGTACTAAAATTCTGTGTTTGTTGGCTTGCCAGCAGAACAAAAGTTTTTATTTCAAGGTGTTCACAACAATGCAGTGCATCTAAAGAACAGAAAGCAAGGATTACATACCACCACCACTGCTCTAACAACTCTCCTGGTTTACCAGTGTTCAGACATGTCTTGTTGCCAGTATAGAACAACTCTCCTGGTTTACCAATGTTCAAACGTCTTGTTGCCAGTATAGAACAACTCTCCTGGTTTATCAGTGTTCAGACATGTCTTGTTGCCAGTATAGAACAACTCTCCTGGTTTACCAGTGTTCAGACATGTCTTGTTGCCAGTATAGAACAACTCTCCTGGTTTACCAGTGTTCAGACATGTCTTGTTGCCAGTATAGCACTGCAAGCCCTGCATATCGCCTTCCCACCTGCAATCCTCTAAACACAAGCGACTGGAAAGTGCTTTCAGGTCTGTTAGCTGATCTACCCTTCCTCAATTAAAAAAATTCAAGTTACCTTAGCAAAGTTCTAATATCCCAGGCTTTCCATTATAATTCATCATTACGCCAGCAAAATGTGCATACGTCAATCCGTCTGTACAAATTAAAGCACTCTTGTTTCATGTAGTTTATGTGAAATCGCAGTGCGTCCAAAAGGGTTGAGAGAATAACACAAATAATTAATAGTATTAATTACTAATGTCATCAGAGGAGACTATTACAGCTGAACTGAAAACCAAGCCAACTTCTGAACTTGTCAAAACTGCCAGCTGCACCATTTCTGTTAGCCTCTCAATGGCCACATTTCATTTCACAGATCAATCAAGATATCCTTAGTTTCAGACAGTGAAAAGGTTCATTACAATTGCTGACATCTCAGTATCATGCAACTGAAGTAAAAGAAAGCCATGTTGAAAAAACTTACCAACATCAGTTCTTGCACAATCAACACAGAAATGCAAGCATGCAACTTTTGGCAGTGGTACATGGACTTTTCTTTTGTGCTGAAGTAGGATATATTCATAGGAATAGTTAGGCAAGCCAAAAGCCAATCTCATAGCAAACATGTGAATCATGATAAAAGAGTTTTGGAGCACCATATTAACCCTTTGACTACCCCACCCTATTTGCCAGCATCCTGCATTGTCAGCCATGACAGAGGAGCAAAAACTTAACCCTTTCACTCCCTCACCCTATCCATCAGCTTCCTGTAAACTTAGTTTGAACCCTTTCACTCCCTCACCCTATTCCAGCTGGTGACAGGGTGAGGGAATGAAATGTAAATTTTTTGCAGTTTATGGACAGACTGGAGTGAAAGGGTTAACAGTAACAGCATGAACCAGTATCAACTATCATGTCAAACTGATCAAACCATGTGTTTGCACAGCTCTTCAACAATACAGAAAACAGCCATGTATGCTGGGCATGAGCCGAAATGTTTTCCTATCAAAGCAAACAAGTGTGGGGATTCTGACAATGCAGTATATCAACTCTCTCTCTCTCTCATCCCCTTTCTCTCTCTCTCTCTCACCACACACACACTCACAGAGCAGGCATGCATGTATGCATGCACACACACACACTCACAGAGCAGGCATGCACGTATGCACACACACACACACACACACACACACACACACACACACACACACACACACACACACACACACACACAGTTCAATAACACACCATGTCAAAAATGGCAACCAGGTTAACAACACCATGTCAAAAATGGCAACCAGGTTAAGATAAAAGACAACAGTTAAAAACCATGCTCACCGTTAACCTTCCAAGTCTAGAATGCAATTAAAGAAAACCATACTCGGACGTAAAATCATATCAGGTGAAATCTAGTGATCTCTTGTAAAAAGTGGAAAATTGCATCAGGATGTCTTGGAAGAGGTTTCCTAAGGGGTCCACCATGTTGTGTTTTGATTCACATCGTACAAGTCCAAGCACACACACACACACACACACACACACACACACACACACACACACACACACACACACAGAAAGAAAAAAAACAAAGGGAAAAAAGCCAGAAATCTAAGGGAAGGGGGATTCACCCTTGCAGAGCTTTCTTTTCTGTATAAACTGTGAACTTGAAAAATAGCAAAACCTATGACAAAATACATCATGGGGTAGTGTGTCGATATCGCTTCAGCTAGCAAACTACCGTGAATTACTTCCATTCTTAGGCTGTTCTCCCACAGGAAAATGTGTCGCCACAAACAACACTGGTGCATAAAAACTCAAAATCATAAAACAAAATCCCTGTAAAAAGGGAGTGAAACTGTTAAGAATGACTCAATGAGGGTATACATACTTTTTACAGACAATAGTCTCATCAGGATTTTCAGTGGGGGTTTTACAATTATGTGACCAACTTAAGTAGCAGATGTAACACAGCGGAAGCACTCCAATCAGTGGCATCCAATAGCTGAATCCATGAAGGAAAACCCTTGTCCCTGGTTACTCCAGTTTGAAGTAGTCTTTAGCCAAATGAAGTGGTTTGCAGTTGTGGTGGAGTACCAAACTGGAAACCCATTATCAAATCAAAGACAAGGGCAAACTGAAACAGCGTAGCCACATGGGAGATTGAACACTAACAATGAAAGCCATAAAGAAACTGCACATAATCAAATCTTTACCATGTATATAGGTCTACATTCTGCACACTGAATCAACAGAGGACCAACCTATAAGTATAAACCTGTGCACATGATGCTGTCTGTAGTCAACATTAAAAAATCTCCTTGATGTCGAAATAGAGAAAACACCCTAGTTCGATTAAAGCTGAACAATGACATTTTAAGACATTTTTCTTTAACCATGCTAAACCCATGCAACATACAAAAAAAAGTTTACTCGCGTGACTTTCGTTTACATTACACAACTCGATTCGTATCTCCATCTGACTGAAGTTTTCTTCTTGACAAGTGATATTTGCTTTCAACTATTCAGTCTGAATTTACTGAAATTGTGTCATGAACTTTCTCTTTGTTGGACTTCAACTGTCACAAGGAAATCTGGTAGTTCAATTAACTGAGAAATGTCACCTCACTGGATTAACAAAACTGAAAAGTCTCACCCACTCACTCACTCACTCAAACACACACACACACACACACACACACACACACCAAAACCCTGGCTGATGGACTAACATGACAGACAGAGACACAAAGACACAGACTGCTTTGTTGGACTAGCATAATATATAGCCTACTGAAAGCTGCGATAGCTAAGCTGTATTCTGAACAGGGCACACTTTTTTTTTCTCCTACGAAGGCTACAAAATGTTCTTCTCTCAGACCAATCTACAACATAAATTCAGCTCCAAAACAGCTTAAAATTTCATATGGCCAGATTTGATCAATTCTGTTACCTAGTGCACTGGAATCTGAACAGTTAATAAATCATAGCTAGATAACCAACAGGAAGCTTAAACATATGGCAATCTCTCTCTCTCTCTCTCTCTCTCTCTCTCTCTCTCTCTCTCTCTCTCTCTCTCACACACACACACACACACACACACACACGCACACACAAATCTTCAGCCACTCCATTCTGATGCCATATGGTGTTTTTCAGTTCCCATTCTTTTAAAGCAAAATTACCTGTAAATTAGGAGAAGTATGTGAAACACACAGTAAACTTTGAAACCAGGAGGGAGTGCTTTATGAACAAATTGATACATTAAGAAAAAAGACAGTGTGATTAAACTATTAACAGGTTGCAACCTCATAAACCACCACACTCCATGGCATCCACTACGATCCAGCAGGCAGTTGAAAACTAAAACAGCAGATTCATCACCAAATGTGGCCTGACCATACAAATGGCACAGGAAACAGTCATTCAACTTGCGCACACTTTACAAGTTAAACATACATGATGACTTGTCAGTCAGTGTGTGTTGTATCTGAACATACTGACTGACCAATGCATGTGTGTGTAGGCTGTACTAAAGTACCGGTACAGCACTAATACTACTGTGAATGCAAATGAATAGTCTCGATCTTCCCACTTCTTTTCATGAAGGAATAGGGAAGTTGAGGGTAAAAAAAACCCGCCTATGTCATGTCTGAATTTAACTAAACCCTAAAATGCATGTGTTCTGTTGGAGTGTTTTGTTACCCTTTTGTCTGTTTTGCTGTTATTGGTGATGGTTGTGATGGTGGTGATAATGGTAATGGTAATCAGTTTTTCTTTAAATTTTCTTTACCGATTCCTTTTTTCCTTTTGTAGTGTAGGAACCAAGTTTGTTTTTGCTCTTTCTCCTTACACTCATGTCCTGTTCATTGTTTAACACCATGTTTCACTATATTTTTTCCTTATCCTGCAATACTAGCCTATTCAATGCAAAAGTATAATTCAACAAAAGCCATCTTCCTTTTAGTACTCAATAGATCAAGATCAGGTTATGTTGGCGAGCAGGCAGTACAGGACCAACAAAATGGCAGGCCATGGAAGCAGCCAGTATGGCAACACGACAAGCTCAACCCGAAGGCTTATGTACTCAGACAGAAAACAAGGCCCAGAAACACCTGTCTACAAAGCTTCCACTTCAAGTTCATGATGGCTTAGGGCCTAATGGTTAATATCTACAAATGTCTAATTCCACGGATTTCCGTCTTACAACAATGTTCTTATTTGACGAAGAATTTTCGGCCTATTTAATTCACATCAGCGCTTAGGCCTATATATATATATATAGATCTCTATATATGTAAAACGAAGACATTACTTTCTCAGATATAAGCGCGACACAAAACATCTTACACATTTTTTTTCCACGTCACTTTTTAAGCACTTGGCAATCACCCTACTTCTACACAACACGACTTGCTGAAATATGTCTACTCTCCACGGTCTTGACAATCGAATAGACCTATCGACTTTTCTAGCGTTTTTGATCAAACGCATGTACCAAATTCATTTGGATCATATTATCTCTACATTTGAATGCAAAATGGTTTCGGCGGCACAGGAATAAATAAAGGGTCTTATATTTCTTACTGAAATGGCCTCTGTTGAAAGGATTCGTCCAAACAGATACATCACTAACAAAAAATCGAACAACGGTCGTGACTTCGAGCAGCGACGTGGCTTCCGAGCTTCGCACACTGAAAGCTAGAGGCAGGCAAGACCGAAGCCTTTGCCTGCAGTAGACTACAACTCCTGCACAAAACCAAACGAAGGAGACTCACCGTTGGAAGTAGTGGTTGATAGATTCTTCCGTCGACTTTTCAGGAATATTTCGCACAAGTAGATACCTTGTTTCTCGTACCATTTCTTCGCCAACTACATGGCTTACCAAAACGCCATGTATAATACGTCTAGGAAGAAACGTGCCTTGACCTAGTACTCATCTCGAAGCAAGCTTGACGAACGCCCAGAATAACATGCGGGGGATGACGTCATACATCTAACTGGCGAGTGAGAGGTCTGCGCGCACATACACACACGCAGTCCTGACTATAGTCCATTTCAAGTTTTGTTAGCTGGGTCTTGCTCGCCAAGGGAAGAGAGCCTATGTGAACAAGGCGAGTGGCGCTAGCTGTCTTCTAGTAAACAACAAGGAGACCAAGGCGGATGTTTATAACGATAGTATGCCTGCCTTCATTGTTTGATTTACACAACTGAATTCAAAACTTTCACATAAAAGTTAATACCATTCAAACTCACCCTGTATGCATACACACAAGCATTACAAACGTTTACATCAACAATGTTTTTACTTATTAACACTATACCGGTAGTATAAAACACCAGTAATGGCTTCATGGTTATGTGGTTTTACTGTGAACGTGACATTAAAAGACCGCTGGCTTAGTCTGTACTTGTTTGCGCAGGTTCTGCCCCACCCACTCTGCTGGCTGCTTGTATTCCGCTAGCTGTGGTGGTGTATGTCAAACACAGATATGTGAGAGTGAGAGAGAGAGAGAGAGAGGCCTTTGCAAATGTGAAAAATGTTCCATTTTTCTTTGTGTGTGTGTGTTCCCTTGTCTGAACATACACATGTTTGCTGGAGTACTAAGGCCGTTATATACCTATCATCCAAAAAAACAATTGGATTTGTATATACCAGCACACACACACACACACACACCACATTCAAATGGGATGTGTGGGGTAGGACCCATCATGCCTGTGGCAAGATAGAAGATAAAGCTGTAACCTATCACTGTGACAGCAGCTTTTCCCCCTGCAGCATCTAACTGGAAAGACAGAGAGACCCACGCTTCCCTCCACAGCCAGGATTATTGATTTTACCACTACTGAAGTTCCCAGGGAACATGCAGAGAATACAAATTACTAAGTGTATGGCTGTGGCCTAGCACCCATACTTCACCAGTTTGTATCAATTCCAGTGTGGAATCTTTACAACAGACTTGCAGCTAACAGTGCTATTCAGTACCGTTAACACCATACACATAGTGTGTTGGTAACTAATGTTGCTGCTCAGCACAATGGCTGTCATTCATAATGTCTGCCAAACAGCTTGTCTTGGGAAGCCTACAGAAAGGGTTATGACCAGCAAATTATGTACTTTAAAACAACTCATCTTGGGGAGCCTCCAGAAATAGTTATGACCAGCAAATTATGTACTTTGTTCAAATGCAATATCATTTGCTGAAGATGTCACAGTCAGTCTACATAATATAACTCAACATGACATTTTTCCTTTCTCTACAAGAGTGTGCCCACTACTATCAGAAAAGAGTAAGTTTTACAACAAAAATGATTACTTCATGAGATGACTGAGAATAAGAAACGAGAGACAGAAGACAAGAAAGGATTGGGGGAGGGGGGGGGGTCAACATCCAGGAAAACAGGGGAGCATGGCGTGATGCGACTTGTCACGTGCACATGACGCAGGAAGAATCAATCGATGGAGCTTGGTTGCAGACAGAACAGACGGCATCAGGTTGTGGATGGTGAGGGGGGGGGGGGGGAGATAGACTTCTCCAGAACACGCTGCCTTTCCTGCAGCACATCTTTGTGGGCCTGCTTATTGATTGGTATGCGGCTGACAAAGTAAAAAAGACCACATGTAGTGTATTGACTGACTTGCTGCCATGTTCATTTAGTATGAGTCACACTGATGCCATGCCATCTATTTCCCAAAGACAAACAAGAATACCAGCTTTTCCAGAGCAAAAAATGTTTTCGGTTTGGGTTTCTTCATGTTATCCCACTTACAATATGTTGATGTAACAAATCATTTTAAAGATAAGTTTACGTAAAATTCACATAAGGTATGTGTATGTAAGTACAATACAAACAAACTTTTAAGTCATAACAATTTTGTGCTTTTACTACTGATGCAAAATTGGAAGTTGGAGGTGGCACATTACAGATTCCACTCAAAAGCATGAAACCAAAGCAAAAGTACAGTAATGCAGATAACATGTATTTAAAACAAAATCCACTATTACATAATTAAATCAAATCAAAGTCAACGAATCAATCTTAACATTTTACTCATTATTAATCAGTCAATCACGGTATTGGTTAAGTCTTCTTGTGATATACAACAGTATGAGTACGCTGCAAGTGTGTGTATGTGTGCACACATACTGACATAGTATGTGTGAATGCCCCTATCTATATATGTGTGTGTGTGTGTGTTGTTTTTTTTTACAATATATAGGCCAACAGGCCTGAGCACTTCCGTGTGGATGGACAAACTCAAAGATACAGTCATGCATGCACACATGCGCACTACAGATATGCATGCAACATCTTAACATGATACATAACACAAACAAAACAAAACAGCTGAGTTGTAGCATGTGTGGGCTGTTTATTGGTAGATGTTGTGCAAGGTTTGGGTCAATGGCATGAGTCTTGTGTGTAGTGAAAATTGTAGGTGTGTGTAGTGAAAATTATAGTGTAGTGAAAATTGTAGGTGTGTGTAGTGAAAATTGTAGGGGAGTTAGTGGTTGTCAATCAGTCTGGGGATAAGATGTGCACAAAATACAAAGTCTATCACTCTTTTTTTTTTCATTCCATCCTGAACTTTATTACACAGAAAAAAAAAATACTGAGAAAGGGGCAGGGGTAAGTACCTGATAAACACAACAGATTTAAGTGATTTTAACTGTGTTTATTATGTCTGAAATGTGCTTGTCATTCTGTGCATGAACATGTCCTAATTCAAAAAAAAAAAAAAAAAAAAAAGACAAAACAAAAATGCGTATTTTGTGTTGATTGCTGGAAACTTGTGTTTTCATCAGATTTACAATCATACTATGTCACAAACTGAAAACAATGAGGAAAAATGGTTTAAAGACAGAGAAATCAATTTCAGAGATGAACACAAGCATACAAAACACCAGTTTAATGAACTGAACACTGCGTACATCGAAGAAGTGTGTAAAAGATAAAGGAGAAGAAAAAAAGGAGGGAAGGGGGGGGGGGGGGGGATTCCTCTTCAATGATGGAGCCAATGGTCATGATCATAGACAATTTCACAAGACAAAGTGTAATGTCTTCATGATGAAAAAACATCCATAATGAACTGACAACTGTCTTTCTAATGAAAGGTCAATAGCAATGTGGGTGGTGGGGGAAGTAAAATGATGGTGAGAGAGGTGGACAAAATTGTAAGGAATACTTCTTTCTTGATAACTGTGGTAAAAGATCCCATTTTGAGAAATCAAGATAACACTAATAATAAATACTTGCAGACAAATAGATCTACATTAGTGGATATTAGGTGTTTGGTATTGGTATTTCTGGACTGGGATGGACTTTTTTCCCTCCACCTTTTCAAACTATTCCCAGCATGTACTTTCTTCAATTTGGTATATAAAAATGACCCATCAGAAATCAATAAATATCCTCATTGTTTTTGAAACGTATGCATAAGTATAAATGCACTTGTAAACATATCAATACTTATCATTTCCTACTGCTGAGAAAGTAACCGTGTTTTTTCCTACCACTTTATTCACTTGCTCATTGTCACACAACTATATATTTAGTCATGTGTCCTTGCAGACTTCTGCATGTCTCTTCTCCTCTGCAATAGCACACCAGTTTAAAAACATAAGCCTACACTAATCTACGTTTTAAAGGTGGATGACTATTACTGCTAAAATTACACCAACCGCAACACTTAGCCTAGTCTAAATTGGCCTATATTTGTATTAAATCGGCTCCATTTTTTAGGGAAAAAATGTCACCGTACTAAACTTTATTTTTGTAAACTGGACTGATATTGCAGATTATGTTGTCGTTTCCTAAGATTAATACCTGACGGTGCCTTCGGATGTATCCACTTTCAAGTAGGCCTAGGCCATTATTACTTTGCGACTGGTGCAATCAATGGACTTGTCTACGTAACCTTGTAATTGTTTCATTATCGCTTAAATTGGGTAAAGGCTTTCCATTCGCGTCTGTTTTACTGGTTTTACTCCACTTAATACCTCGGCAATCCATCCAATCAAGTTAATTTCAAAAGTGGGAATGGGCAGAGGGCAACTGCCGACACAAGACTAGCAGGCTATCGCTATGCAGTCAATGTGCTTGTGAACACAGAAACCACGGAAACTACAATGAATTACAGGAACAAAAATGTTCAAGTTACGTCTTATGTAAACACACATTTCTCTTTACAGCTAAATTTCTTTACACCGTTTTATCAGAACCGTGAACATCTGTCACCACCACCCGCCTGCTTCACCTCAATTAATTTGTTATTCAAAATGGCGGCGTCTTGTGACGTCACTTTCTTCCCCACCAAGAGGGAACGTGAATAAATTTGTTGCTGGGAAGGTGTACAAGAATGACATAAACGAGTGTATTTAATAACTGTCTAAAATACAGATAAATTCAACTGGAACATGTTTGGTCATGGTATGTGGTAAAGTCCGTTGTTAGAAAAAAATTGGTGTGGGGAAATAGGAGTCACCACAGCAAGCTAATCCACAGTGCACCTTTATATTCCATGTATTTCCAGGCACACGTTGGCATTAAAATACTCCAGAGGTACTCCGTTTTCGTCTAAGGCACAAAAACAAAACATGTATTATATCCAAGACGGGAATATACCACAGGAGTGGAAAGCCTATCATCCTCACCCTTGTTAAAGAGTATGGAACGGACTATAACGGCTTTCAGATGTGAACGCCTTCAACAAAGAAATGCAGACGTTCGTTTTGACATTGAATTTTTCTGTTATTCCATATTCCAACGACAACAACGAGACTTTATAATCCGTTTGCAGCATCGCGTACTTTTCTCTCTTTGGAAAGAAGCAGGATTTGGTGATCCAGCGAACATATTGAACGGTTTGCATGCAGCCTGATCATTCAAGATGGCCGCATCCTTCATTGTCGACTTTCAGCTTGGGGCTTCTACTAGGTGGCGCTGCTGGCTGCTCGACAACACTAATGTAAACGACCTCATAACCTTTGGCTCCTAACGCCACCATTTTTTTTCCAGCACGCTACCAGCGCGTGATATCGCCTGAGCTGATTGGGCGGTCTGGAGAAAGACTGAATTAAAGTTATGACTAGATTTCAGTGTGCACAGAGAAGAAAAGTAAAAGGTTATCTTCGGCTACAAGATATTTATAAAGCTCTTTTATAGTCAGCAGATAAATGAATCGTGTGTGTAAGACACAGACTCGTTTCTTCACTCTCTATGCACTGTATGAGTGTCAACAGTGTGTGTGTGTGTGTGTGTTAACACTGTGGTACGTGTGTGTAAACAATGTGTGTATGTGTAAGTGTGTTTGTCTTATATCATGCATAGAAGCAAACATAGATTTTATTGTTTCACTATATGTTTCTACACATCTGTCAAGAAAGTGAAGAGAGATAAGAAACACGATGGTCCTTACTGACACTAAAAAGTACGATAACATAACACATTGCTTATTTAGTTACTGCCATCGGCATATAAAGACGCAATAAAAATTCTCCCCTATTCTGACTGTTCTGGGTTATGTATAGTTACCCAGATGTGTTTCAGGGCCCTAAGGCCTCCTATGTCTCGTCGCCATATGTTCTTGGGGTTTCCTGTCTTTCTTCTTCTTCCTGCTGCTCTGGCTTCCAGTGTTCGAGTTGTGCCTAGCGTGATGTTAATCCACAGACGGCCTCAGTGACTGGCTGGGCATACCCAGAAGGGCCTGAACTGGTGTCCAGTGAAGGACAGTCCAGATCATATCATCTGACTCTCTGTGGATGACGTGCCTGGTCGATCTCCTATGTCTTTTTTCACAAACATCATCATCATCATCATATGTGTCTTGCTGCATAGCGTTGGCGACCATGGACCTCAACACGAATCTATTCCCTGTTGCTGAAAGTACATCACTACATGTCCTGAAGATTGCGTCCATATTTTCTTATTCTCTGATATTGAAAGACACACTCACACATGTCTAGTGATACTGAAAGACACACTCACACATGTCTACTGATACTAAACGATACAATCACACATGTATACTGATACAAAAAGACACACTCACACATGTCTACTGATACTAAAAGATACACTGACACATGTCTACTGATACTAAACGATACAATCACATGTCTACTGATACTAAAAGATACACTAACACATGTCTACTGATACTGAAAGATACACTGACACATGTCTACTGATACTAAAAGATACACTCACACATGTCTACTGATACTAAAAGATACACTAACACATGTCTACTGATACTAAAAGATACACTGACACATGTCTACTGATACTGAAAGACACACTGACACATGTCTACTGATACTAAAAGATACACTAACACATGTCTAGTGATACTAAAAGATACACTAACACATGTCTACTGATACTGAAAGATACACTAACACATGATTACTGATACTAAAGATACACTAACACATGTCTACTGATACTAAAAGATACACTCACACATGTCTACTGATACTAAAAGATACACTAACACATGTCTACTGATACTGAAAGATACACTGACACATGTCTACTGATACTAAAAGATACACTAACACATGTCTGATTACTGATACTAAAAGATACACTAACACATGTCTACTGATACTGAAAGACACACTCACACATGTCTACTGATACTAAAAGATACACTCACACATGTCTACTGATACTGAAAGATACACTAACACATGTCTACTGATACTGAAAGATACACTCACACATGTCTAGTGATACTGAAAGATACACTGACACATGTCTACTGATACTGAAAGATACACTCACACATGTCTACTGATACTGAAAGATACACTGACACATGTCTACTGATACTAAAAGATACACTCACACATGTCTACTGATACTAAAAGATACACTCACACATGTCTACTGATACTAAAAGATACACTAACACATGTCTACTGATACTAAAAGATACACTGACACATGTCTACTGATACTGAAAGATACACTGACACATGTCTACTGATACTAAAAGATACACTAACACATGTCTAGTGATACTAAAAGATACACTAACACATGTCTACTGATACTAAAAGATACACTAACACATGTCTACTGATACTGAAAGATACACTAACACATGTCTACTGATACTGAAAGATACACTAACACATGTCTACTGATACTGAAAGATACACTAACACATGTCTACTGATACTGAAAGATACACTAACACATGTCTACTGATACTGAAAGAAACACTAACACATGTCTACTGATACTAAAAGATACACTCACATATGTCTACTGATAATAATAGGTACATTATGTCTACTGATACTAAAAGGTTATGTCTACTGATACTAAAAGGTACAATAACATATGTCTACTGATACTAAAAGGTACAATAACATATGTCTACTGATACTAAAAGGTACAATAACACATGTCTACTGATACTAAAAGGTACAATAACACATGTCTACTGATACTAAAAGGTACAATAACACATGTCTACTGATACTAAAAGGTACAATAACACATGTCCACTGATACTAAAAGGTACAATAACACATGTCTACTGATACTAAAAGGTACAATAACACATGTCCACTGATACTAAAAGGTACAATAACATATGTCTACTGATACTAAAAGGTACAATAACACATGTCTACTGATACTAAAAGGTACAATAACACATGTCTACTGATACTAAAAGGTACAATAACACATGTCTACTGATACTAAAAGGTATAATAACACATGTCCACTGATACTAAAAGGTACAATAACACATGTCTACTGATACTAAAAGGTAAATAACACATGTCTACTGATACTAAAAGGTACAATAACACATGTCTACTGATACTAAAAGGTACAATAACACATGTCTACTGATACTAAAAGGTACAATAACACATGTCCACTGATACTAAAAGGTACAATAACACATGTCTACTGATACTAAAAGGTACAATAACACATGTCCACTGATACTAAAAGGTACAATAACATATGTCTACTGATACTAAAAGGTACAATAACACATGTCTACTGATACTAAAAGGTACAATAACACATGTCTACTGATACTAAAAGGTACAATAACACATGTCTACTGATACTAAAAGGTATAATAACACATGTCCACTGATACTAAAAGGTACAATAACACATGTCTACTGATACTAAAAGGTAAATAACACATGTCTACTGATACTAAAAGGTACAATAACATATGTCTACTGATACTAAAAGGTACAATAACATATGTCTACTGACATTGATTCTGAGACAGAAAAACGAAACAAAATTGAGACTACCTTAAAATAAACCAGTGGTGAGCTTACTGACATCAGACACTCAGAGACTGATAAAACATGTTCTGATTTTCTTTACACACAGGCTTTCTGATTTGTTGTTGTTGTTGTTGTTGTTGTTTTTAATGACACAGATCTGACCGTTTTCAATCATTCCAAGCAATGAATAGGTCAGTAAGGTATGGAAACCGGATTCACAGCTAGCTAGTCTAGTGAACTGCTTGGTTCTTTTGATTTCAAGATCTGATGATACCTTGGGTTCAACCTCAGCCCACAACATTAAAAACTGGTCTGTTCGCTGCCCATGCTAATGCTTCCATCATTCTGACAGCGTCAGTTTAATATCACTGTTTCATAGGACCCTGTCCCAACCTCCCTCCCCATTTCTAGCGCAGGTTGAAAAAGTGTGCCAGACAACTGCTGGCAGATCTGGGTGGATTGTATATGGAATTGTCTGAGCGCCATGAAGCTCTTGAACAAAGTCCATTCCAAGCTTCACTTGGGACTAGTGCACAAAGGTTGGGCCTACATGTGCAAGCCAGGCTTGGAACCATGCAGTGAGACTGGAAAGCTTCCTCATACAGGTGCCGGGTGACAGTGTTGACAAACTGAAGTCCCCATGATTGTTTGAAGGGCCACATACCTACAGCTTGATATCAGTGTTGACAGACAGACAGACATACAGGACTATGGCTTGATATCAGTGTTGACAGACAGACAGACATACAGGACCATGGCTTGATATCAGTGTTGACAGACAGACAGACATACAGGACCATGGCTTGATATCAGTGTTGACAGACAGACATACAGGACTATGGCTTGATATCAGTGTTGACAGACAGACAGACATACAGGACTATGGCTTGATATCAGTGTTGACAGACAGACAGACATACAGGACTATGGTTTGATATCAGTGTTGACAGACAGACAGACAGGACTATGGCTTGATATCAGTGTTGACAGACAGACAGACAGACAGACAGACAGGACAATGGCTTGATATCAGTGTTGACAGACAGACAGACATACAGGACTATGGCTTGATATCAGTGTTGACAGACAGGACTATGGCTTGATATCAGTGTTGACAGACAGACAGGATTATGGCTTGATATCAGTGTTGACAGACAGACAGACAGACAGGACTATGGCTTGATATCAGTGTTGACATCAGACAGACACACAGACAGGACTATGGCTTGATATCAGTGTTGACAGACAGACATGTAGGACTATGGCTTGATATCAGTGTTGACAGACAGACAGACAGACAGACATACAGGACTATGGCTTGATATCAGTGTTGACAGATAGACAGACAGACAGACTATGGCTTGATATCAGTGTTGACAGACATACAGGACTATGGCTTGATATCAGTGTTGACAGACAGACAGACATACAGGACTATGGCTTGATATCAGTGTTTATAGACAGACAGACAGACATACAGGACTATGGCTTGATATCAGTGTTGACAGACAGACAGACATACAGGACTATGGCTTGATATCAGTGTTGACAGACAGACAGACATACAGGACTATGGCTTGATATCAGTGTTGACAGACAGACAAACATACAGGACTATGGCTTGATATCAGTGTTGACAGACAGACAGACAGGACTATGGCTTGATATCAGTGTTGACAGACAGACAGACATACAGGACTATGGCTTGATATCAGTGTTGACAGACAGACAGACATACAGGACTATGGCTTGATATCAGTGTTGACAGACAGACAGACAGGACTATGGCTTGATATCAATGTTGACAGACAGACAGACATACAGGACTATGGCTTGATATCAGTGTTGACAGACAGATAGGACTATGGCTTGATATCAGTGTTGACAGACAGACAGACAGACAGACAGACAGGACTATGGCTTGATATCAGTGTTGACAGACAGACAGACAGACAGGACTATGGCTTGATATCAGTGTTGACAGACAGACAGACAGACATACAGGACTATGGCTTGATATCAGTGTTGACAGACAGACAGACAAGACTATGGCTTGATATCAGTGTTGACAGACAGACATACAGGACTATGGCTTGATATCAGTGTTGACAGACAGACAGACATACAGGACTATGGCTTGATATCAGTGTTGACAGACAGACAGACATACAGGGCTATGGCTTGATATCAGTGTTGACAGACAGACAGACAGGACTATGGCTTGATATCAGTGTTGACAGACAGACATACAGGACTATGGCTTGATATCAGTGTTGACAGACATACAGGACTATGGCTTGATATCAGTGTTGACAGACAGACATACAGGACTATGGCTTGATATCAGTGTTGACAGACAGACAAACATACAGGACTATGGCTTGATATCAGTGTTGACAGACAGACAGACATACAGGATTATGGCTTGATATCAGTGTTGACAGACAGACATACAGGACTATGGCTTGATATCAGTGTTGACAGACAGACAGACATACAGGACTATGGCTTGATATCAGTGTTGACAGACAGACAGACAGACAGACAGGACTATGGCTTGATATCAGTGTTGACAGACAAAAATACAGAACGGGTCAGTATGGCTGGAGGAGACGTAGAGATTTCTATCTGCACCCACAAAAAGGTTCACCTTTCGCAAGCTTCGTGTCTCACACAACGTGCGGGCCATTACAACTGCCTGTGAAAGGACAGCAATCTCCTCACTCCCTACTCACCACCCCCACCCCACCCCTCAGACATGCAAAAAAAAAAACAGCGGCAAGGAAGCGGTGGTGGAGGAGCACTGTGTGTGTGTGGGGGGGGGGGATGTGAGCAAGCCAACTTCATGGCGTGTTTGCCAAAGGCTTTCATGTTTGGCAAGAGACCAAAAAACACGGCAAGGGAATGCACGGGGAAGACAGGCGCGAACAAAAGGGAGTGGTGGAGAGGGGGGATAGAGGGGAAGGGAACGGGACATTGGCCTGGTGTGGGGAGTGGGGAGGTGTCTTTTACACAAGCGCGTCACCTCGACCTCATTTGCGCGCTCCGAAAGTTCTGGCTTGTTTGAAGAGGGGAGGCAGAGAAAGGGGTGTTTGTGGTGGGGGGGGGGGGGGGGGCAGTAGGGGTGGTAAGCTTAGCTTTCACTGAGCGCCGTTCTATGGACCAGAGAAGTGGAGAGGTGGTAGCTTTCACCATACAACCCGTTCTGTGGACCAAAGTCATAACAATGTCAATAGACTTTTGGACGGGCGCCATGTCTCTCTGAAATTTCGCAACCACACTCAAGGGGCTGTGTAGCGGGGCTAGGAGAGAAGTTAAATTAAGGGTTCTGGATCAATACATTTCTTTACAGTCACATGCACACACACCATAAGCTTGGGGATTTCATCAGCCTAGTGGGAAGGAGAGGGCGGGGTTGGGGGAAGGGGACCCCCCAAGGAACCTATATCAATTGTGAATAAAGAAGTAGAACTGCCTTCACACACCTACACATACATGTCGACCAATGTCACTAAATAGTGTGCTTTATCAAGGGAAATCCCAGTAACTGCTAATCTATTACAATAAGTACGCTGAATTGTACCAAATGTGGCTGTTTGTTAGACATTTCAAATAGCCATGACTGCAGTGTGTGTGTGTGTGTGTTGTGTGTGTGTGTGGTTGCAAGTTGTCTGTCAGAGAAGTTTATTGCAATCGTAATTTGTATCTCTACTAGTACGAGAATACAGTAAACGGGTGCGGGAGCTCATGTGCAAGGAGCTCCCTTAGTGAGACGAACTGTGAAGTGCATAACTCGCCACAAGCAGATACGATAAATGTGGATAAAACACTGGAGAAAGACACGGGAGCTGTAGCCATCTGTCTCTTGCTGGCAAACTGTTGGCCTGTCCCACTGACTGTCCACACACAGCACTAAGCTATCGATCGTCCGCCATAACTCCCTGCCACGTAAACCCGTCTGACGCTGCGGCTTGGCCGCCATCTTGGCGTCTTCCTCGTGCCTGGCTACATTACAGCGTGTCTCGTTCACAGCTTCGTATGTTAGGAAATCCATATAACTTATACATGTTCAAAACAACTTTAACGTGAAGCTGACAACACATTCTATAATGGTTCATGATGCTGATGATTTTCAAACACAAGTTATAAGTTGCAGAGGAAACACGTTGTTTGCGTTGCCTTACAACAAGGGTGTGCCCGTCTGCATGCCCTCTGTACGTCGTGTCCTGGTGTACTTGCCAGCTAACTCGCGCCACATACATCCTTCTTTCCCAGAAATGTTCACTTCCCCATTTGAAATGAGAAAAGTTAGAGTTAATATGGAGTCACCACGTCAGTCATACAGTGTCCCCATGTACTAGGAAAACCCCAGGCATGATCACATTACTCCTGACTCTCCCTCGTCCCCACTTTCCCTCTGCTTGTCATTCATTTCAAGACGCCATGTTTTCTACATTGGTCCCACAAAGAAACTTTTTCCTGCCCTTCCCTACCATGCACCACAGTAAATATAGTCCCTTTTCCCCCTGTCGTTTCCCTCCTGATACAAGGTGACACAAAACATGTAGGCCGATGGAGGAAAAACGTACTGAAAACACAGCGTATTTTGTCACTCGTCATGGTCAAACGACGAACAACAACGGGACTGATGAATAGTCCCAATCACGCGTGTGTGTTCACAATACAGCATTGTCGTCTTTCACTGTGTCTACTTCTGAATCTGACCAATTACGGTGGCAATTCAGAATCTACAACTGATTTTCAGTTTAGGTTAGTCGTTGACTGAAACGTTTACTCCCAGACAGAAGTAGCTAGGTTTCTACTCGGTACACAAAGCCTGTTGTATCATTAAATTTAATGTGACCTAGATAGATTAAGCTGGCAGTGAGGTATTAGGCATTAATGGTGAACGGTTTGGAGGAATGTTTTTACATCTGAAATTATGCTTGGAACGTAAGTGGAAACAAGACACATAGATCTACTACATAAAATAAACTATAAAGCTAACAGGACATAAAAAAACCACTGACATGAGGCAACAGCAGTTGGCATTCAATACGTATCATAACGGTATTCTACGTCCTGGGTTATTCTAGGCCTAGTGTGTAACATTATTTCATGGTTACGTGAGTTCTATACACACACTGTATGATGTTATTCAGTCCCGGACCCCTAGCAGGCTGCACACAGCACCAGATGGCCAGAATTTATTGCCAGCAGCTGCAGTCTTTGCCAAGTTACGAGGTGGCCACTGAATGTGGATATGCTGCGTCATGGGACTGGGAGCTGAAAGTAGCTTCAGCTAGGCGGGCAAACAGACTTCGTGCACAACCGGTAGGTCTGTCGAATGTCCGTTTCTTGAAACAGACTATAGCTTTGCTGGCTGTAGCCGCCATGTTTGTGGGCGTGCTTGGCGAAAGGTTGGCAGAGAGACACGATAAGCCAAGACAAGGGAGAGACGAGTTGACACGCATTCGATTATCTGTGGCTGGCCTGACGAAAGATTTATCACAGTCCACGAACAAGGATAAGGGAGCGGAGAGGGGAGGGGAATGTCATCTTAGCAAATAAGTTTGCAGTTGACAAGAGAGTGTTTTGAGACGAAAAGATTTGATAGGCCGCTTATCTCGGCGAGACGACCTACGGCACTCACATGTTCCCACTGAGCTGGTTTGATGAGCCGCCATATCGGGCTCACCGTGTTTCCACTGACAGTTGATCAGGCAGACATCACGGGCTATCTCAAACAGTTGTGACAGTTGATCAGGCAGACATCACGGGCTATCTCAAACAGTGGTGACAGTTGATCAGGCAGACATCACGGGCTATCTCAAACAGTGGTGACAGTTGATCAGGCACACATCACAGGCTATCTCAAACAGTGGTGACAGTTGATCAGGCAGACATCACGGGCTATCTCAAACAGTTGTGGCAGTTGATCAGGCAGACATCACGGGCTATCTCAAACAGTTGATCAGGCAGACATCATGGGCTATCTAAGCCATTTGATCAGGCAGACATCATGGGCTATCTAAGCCATTTGATCAGGCAGACATCATGGGCTATCTAAGCCATTTGATCAGGCATACATCATGGGCTATCTAAGCCATTTGATCAAGCAGACATCACGGGCTATCTAAGCCATTTGATCAAGCAGACATCACGGGCTATCTCAAACAGTTGATCAGGCAGACATCACAGGCTATCTCAAACAGTTGATCAGGCAGACATCATCGGCTATCTAAGCCATTTGATCAGGCAGACATCATGGGCTATCTCAAACATTTGATCAGGCAGACATCACGGGCTATCTCAAACAGTGGTGACAGTTGATCAGGCACACATCACAGGCTATCTCAAACAGTGGTGACAGTTGATCAGGCAGACATCACGGGCTATCTCAAACAGTTGTGGCAGTTGATCAGGCAGACATCACGGGCTATCTCAAACAGTTGATCAGGCAGACATCATGGGCTATCTAAGCCATTTGATCAGGCAGACATCATGGGCTATCTAAGCCATTTGATCAGGCAGACATCATGGGCTATCTAAGCCATTTGATCAGGCAGACATCATGGGCTATCTAAGCCATTTGATCAAGCAGACATCACGGGCTATCTAAGCCATTTGATCAGGCAGACATCACGGGCTATCTCAAACAGTTGATCAGGCAGACATCACAGGCTATCTCAAACAGTTGATCAGGCAGACATCATCGGCTATCTAAGCCATTTGATCAGGCAGACATCATGGGCTATCTCAAACATTTGATCAGGGAGACATCACGGGCTATCTCAAACAGTTGATCAGGCAGACATCACAGGCTATCTCAAACAGTTGATCAGGCAGACATCATGGGCTATCTAAGCCATTTGATCAGGCAGACATCACGGGCTATCTCAAACATTTGATCAGGGAGACATCACGGGCTATCTCAAACAGTCGATCAGGCAGACATCATGGGCTATCTCAAACAGTTGATCAGGCAGACATCACAGGCTATCTCAAACAGTTGATCAGGCAGACATCATGGGCTGTCTCAAACAGTTGATCAGGCAGACATCACGGTCTATCTCAAACAGTTGATCAGGCAGACATCACGGTCTATCTCAAACAGTTGATCAGGCAGACATCATGGGCTATCTCAAACAGTTGATCAGGCAGACATCATGGGCTATCTCAAACAGTTGATCAGGCAGACATCACAGGCTATTTCAAACGTTGTGACAGTTGATCAGGCAGACACAGTCTATCTCAAACAGTTGATTAGGCAGACATCACGGTCTATCTCAAACAGTTGATCAGGCAGACATCACAGGCTATTTCAAACAGTTGTGACAGTTGATCAGGCAGACATCATGGGCTATCTCAAACAGTTGATCAGGCAGAGATCACAGGCTATCTCAAACAGTTGATCAGGCATGATCAGGCAGACATCATGGGCTATCTCAAACAGTTGATCAGGCTATCTCAAACAGTTGATCAAGCAGACATCATGGGCTATCTCAAACAGTTGATCAGGCAGACATCATGGGCTATCTCAAACAGTTGATCAGGCAGACATCATGGGCTATCTCAAACAGTTGATCAGGCAGACATCATGGGCTATCTCAAACAGTTGATCAGGCAGACATCATGGGCTATCTCAAACAATTGATCAGGCAGACATCATGGGCTATCTCAAACAGTTGATCAGGCAGACATCATGGGCTATCTCAAACAGTTGATTAGGCAGGCATCATGGGCTATCTCAAACAGTTGATCAGGCACACATCGCAGGCTATCTCAAACAGTTGATCAGGCAGACATCACAGGCTATCTCAAACAGTTGATCAGGCACACATCACAGGCTATCTCAAACAGTTGATCAGGCAGACATCACAGGCTATCTCAAACAGATGATCAGGCAGACATCGCGGGCTATCTCAAACATTGTATCAAATATACGTTCCTATTCTTCTTTCGACGAATTGAAGAAATTGTCCACAGGAAAAATACATGCACATCAACTGGTTGCTTAAAATCGAAAGATGGCATGCTTATCATGGAAAAAGACAAAATACTGGACAGACGGGGAGAATACATTAAAGACCTTTTTGAGGATGATAGAAACGAAGAACACATTATGAAAAAGAACTTTGAAGGACCACCCGTAATGAAAGATGAAGTTAGAGCAGCACTGAAAAAGATGAAACCAGGAAAAGCCCTAGGACCAGACAACATTACTACAGAGATGATTGAAGCCCTGGAGGAATTTGGCATAGAAAAAAATAACAGTCCTCCTAAATGAAATTCACGACACTAGAAAAATCCCTACAGATATGTCAAAATCAATTTTCATTGCATTTCCAAAGAAGACAAGGGCTATAGAATGCGAACTCCATCGCACAGTTTGATGAGTCATGTAACAAAAATCCTGTTAAGAATAATCATGATGAGGACAAGGAATAGAATCAAAAGAGAAATAGCAGAAGAACAGTGTGGATTTGTGGAAGGGAAAAGAACTATTAATGCCATATACATCCAAAGAACTATCATAGAGGGATCAGTTGAGATGAATAAGGATTTGTATTTATGCTTTGTTGACTATACCAAGGCTTTCGATCGTGTACGACATGAAAAATTGATCAACCAACTGGAGAGACTCAATGTTGATGGAAAAGATCTACGAATAATCAGGAATATGTACTGGGAACAAACAGCTGCAATGAGAATAGAAAACAATATAAGCTTTTTCCAAAACATCAAAAGAGGAGTCAGACAGGGTTGTGTTTTGTCACCAGATCAGTTTTCACTATACAGCGAAAACATCATGAGAAACCTAGAAGAAGACCCTGGATTAAAGGTTGGAGGGAAAATGATAAACAACATTCGATACGCAGATGACACCGTGCTAATTGCAGAAAATGAAAGGGACCCACAAAACCTTGTGAATATACATATACTAGAAATTGAAAGCAAAGGTAAAGGGTTGGAACTAAACAGCAGGAAGACTGAAGTCATGGTGATCAGTAAAAAACATGAAATCCCCTCATGCAAAATAACAGCAAATGGCACAACCTTGACACAGGTTAATAAGTTCAAATACCTGGGAACGGTCATTTGATCAGACGGCAGATGCACATCAGAATAGCTGGCAGAATCGGCCAAGCCATAACAGCATTCAAGAAGATGACAAGCATTCTTACCAACAAATGCCTATCAATTAACATCAGGAAGAGAGTCCTTGAATGTTATATAGAACCAATACTGTTTTACGGATGCGAGGCAGAGCCAGAGCCAGATTGAGGCAGCCAAGATGTGGTTTCTAAGAAGAATGTTGAGAGTTCCATGGTCAGCAAAGAAAACAAATGAGACAGTCTTGATGGAGGCAGACACAAGTAGATCACTCATAAGGAAGATTAGGAAAAGACACGCAACATTTATAGGCCAGTTTATGAGGAAGGGGGATTTGGAGCACCTGGTCACAACAGGAAAGCTGGAGGGAAAGAGAGCACCAGGTAGACCCAGGGAGAAAATGCTAGACGGACTTTCGGAGTGGCTGAAGACGAGGAGGGTGGAGGAGATGCTTAGGGAACAAGAGATAGAGACAAATGGAAGTCCATGATCGCCAACGCCATGTGGCAAGGCACCTGATGATGATGATGATGATTCTTCTTTCGTGTTTTTTCTGGTTCCTGTTTGCTGGATCTCTGGCAATCAGAGATTGCCACTCAAGAATCGGCCTGCACAGCCACAGCAGAAAGTGCACGTCATGACCACAACGCCTCCTGGTGCAGACTATCATCTCCTGAGATGTAAAGAGGCCGACACGTTTGCTGGAACGCGGGCAGTCACACTTGTTTAGGATTTGGTACAGCTGGCCTTTGTCCAGCGTAAACGTAACACAAAAATCAGATATCAAACAGCAAATAGAAAAATGAGAAGAAGAAGAAGAAAACTTCCTGATGCTTCATCCAGTGGGAGAACTTGACTTACATGTGCTGTGTGATGTGCTGTGTGATGTGCTGTGTGACATGGACAAGGACTGTCATTCTCACAGCCATAGACACTACCAACAAGACAGTCACTGTCATACCACACACTACCAACAGTCACTGTCATACCAGACACTATCAACAGTCACTGTCATACCACACACTACCAACAGTCACTGTCATACCACACACTACCAACAGTCACTGTCATACCAGACACTATCAACAGTCACTGTCATACCACACACTACCAACAGTCACTGTCATACCACACACTACCAACAGTCACTGTCATACCACACACTACCAACAGTCACTGTCATACCACACACTACCAACAGTCACTGTCATACCACACACTACCAACAGTCACTGTCATACCACACACTACCAACAGTCACTGTCATACCACACTATCAACAGTCACTGTCATACCACACACTACCAACAGTCACTGTCATACCACACACTACCAACAGTCACTGTCATACCACACACTACCAACAGTCACTGTCATACCACACACTACCAACAGTCACTGTCATACCACACACTACCAACAGTCACTGTCATACCACACACTACCAACAGTCACTGTCATACCACACTATCAACAGTCACTGTCATCACACACACTACCAACAGTCACTGTCATACCACACACTACCAACAGTCACTGTCATACCACACACTACCAACAAGACAGTCACTGTCATACCACACACTACCAACAGTCACTGTCATACCACACACTACCAACAGTCACTGTCATACCACACACTACCAACAGTCACTGTCATACCACACACTACCAACAGTCACTGTCATACCACACACTACCTGTGAGGGCTGTACTGTCATGTCATGTCCTGTGAGGGCTGTACTGTCATGTCGTGTCTTGTGAGGGTTGTACTGTCATGCCATGTCCTGTGAGGGCTGTACTGTCATGTCATGTCCTGTGAGGGCTGTACTGTTATATCCTGTCCTGTGAGGGCTGTACTGTCATGTCATGTCATGAGGGCTGTACTGTCATGTCATGTCCTGAGAGGGCTGTACTGTCATATCATGCCATGAGCGCTGTACTGTCATGTGATGTCATGAGGGCTGTACTGACATGTCATGTCATGAGGGCTGTACTGACATGTCATGAGGACTGTACTGTCATGTCGTGTCCTGAGAGGGCTGTACTGTAATGTCCTATGAGGGCTGTACTGTCATGTCGTGTCCTGTGAGGGCTGTACTGTCATGTCATGTCCTGTGAGGGCTGTACTGTCATGTCATGTCCTGTGAGGGCTGTACTGTCATGTCATGTCCTGTGAGGGCTGTACTGTCATGTCATGTCCTGTGAGGGCTGTACTGTGATGTCATGTCCTGTGAGGGCTGTACTGTGATGTCATGTCCTGTGAGGGCTGTACTGTGATGTCATGTCCTGTGAGGGCTGTACTGTGATGTCATGTCCTGTGAGGCGCTGTACTGTGATGTCATGTCCTGTGAGGGCTGTACTGTTATGTCCTGTGAGGGCTGTACTGTGATGTCCTGTCCTGTGAGGGCTGTACTGTCATGTCATGTCCTGTGAGGGCTGTACTGTCATTCATGTCCTGCTAGGGCTGTACTGTCATGTCCTGTAAGGGCTGTACTGTCATGTCATGATCTGTGAGGGCTGTACTGTCATGTCGTGTCCTGTGAGGGCTGTACTGTCATGTCGTGTCCTGTGAGGGCTGTACTGTCATGTCGTGTCCTGTGAGGGCTGTACTGTGATGTCATGTCCTGTGAGGGCTGTACTGTCATGTCATGTCCTGTGAGGGCTGTACTGTGATGTCATGTCCTGTGAGGGCTGTACTGTGATGTCATGTCCTGTGAGGGCTGTACTGTTATGTCATGTCCTGTGAGGGCTGTACTGTCATTCAATGTCCTGTGAGGGCTGTACTGTAATGTCATGTCCTGTGAGGGCTGTACTGTCATGTCATGTCATGTGAGGGCTGTACTGTCATGTCATGTCCTGTGAGGGTTGTACTGTCATTCATGTCCTATGAGGGCTGTACTGTCATTCATGTCATGTGAGGGCTGTACTGTCATGTCCGGTGAGGGCTGTACTGTCATGTCATGTCATGAGGGCTGTACTGTCATGTCATGTCCTGTGAGGGCTGTACTGTCATGTCCTGTAAGGGCTGTACTGTCATGTCTTGTCATGTGAGGGCTGTACTGTCATTCATGTCATGTGAGGGCTGTAATGTCATGTCCTGTAAGGGCTGTACTGTCATGTCGTGTCCTGTGAGGGCTGTACTGTCATGTCATGTCCTGTGAGGGCTGTACTGTCATGTCATGTCATGTGAGGGCTGTACTGTCATGTCATGTCCTGTGAGGGCTGTACTGTCATGTCATGTCCTGTGAGGGCTGTACTGTCATGTCATGTCCTGTGAGGGCTGTACTGTCATATCATGTCCTGTGAGGGCTGTACTGTCATGTCATGTCCTGTGAGGGCTGTACTGTCATGTCATGTCATGAGGGCTGTACTGTCATGTCCTGTGAGGGCTGTACTGTCATGTCATGAGGGTTGTGCTGTCATGTCATGTCCTGTGAGGGCTGTACTGTCATGTCCTGTCCTGTGAGGACTGTACTGTCATGTTCTGTTAGGGCTGTCATGTCACATCATGTCCTGTGAGGGCTGTACTGTCATGTCATGTCATGTGAGGGCTGTACTGTCATGACCTGTAAGGGCTGTACTGTCATGTCGTGTCATGAGGGCTGTACTGTCATGTCGTGTCATGTGAGGGCTGCACTGTCATGTCATGTCCTGTGAGGGCTGTACTGTCATGTCATGTCCTGTGAGGGCTGTACTGTCATGTCCTGTCCTGTGAGGGCTGTACTGTCATGTCCTGTCCTGTGAGGGCTGTACTGTCATGTCCTGTCCTGTGAGGGCTGTACTGTCATGTCCTGTCCTGTGAGGGCTGTACTGTCATGTCATGTCATGAGGACTGTACTGTCATGTCCTGTGAGGGCTGTACTGTCATGTCATGTCCTGTTAGGGCTGTACTGGCATGTCATGTCATGAGGACTGTACTGTCATGTCGTGTCATGTGAGGGCTGTACTGTGATGTCATGTCCTGTGAGGGCTGTACTGTCATGTCGTGTCATGAGGACTGTACTGTCATGTCATGTCCTGTGAGGGCTGTACTGTCATGTCATGTCCTGTTAGGGCTGTACTGGCATGTCATGTCATGAGGACTGTACTGTCATGTCGTGTCATGTGAGGGCTGTACTGTCATGTCATGTCCTGTGAGGGCTGTACTGTCATGTCATGTCCTGTTAGGGCTGTACTGTCATGTCCTGTCCTGTGAGGGCTGTACTGTCATGTCCTGTCCTGTGAGGGCTGTACTGTCATGTCATATCCTGTTAGGGCTGTACTGTCATGTTATGTCATGAGGACTGTACTGTCATGTCATGTCCTGTGAGGGCTGTACTGTCATGTCATGTCCTGTTAGGGCTGTACTGGCATGTCATGTCATGAGGACTGTACTGTCATGTCGTGTCATGTGAGGGCTGTACTGTGATGTCATGTCCTGTGAGGGCTGTACTGTCATGTCGTGTCCTGTGAGGGCTGTACTGTTATGTCGTGTCCTGTGAGGGCTGTACTGTCATGTCATGTCATGTGAGGGCTGTACTGTCATGTCGTGTCCTATGAGGGCTGTACTGTTTAGCTGTTTTGTGTGTGTGTGAGGGGGGAAGTTTTAATCTCCCCCTTCCCTCTCCACCCCCTTCTTCTTTTTTCGTCTTTTTTTTTTCTCAACTATCAAAAACCACACCACATCACAAAACATAACATACATCCACCCCACTTCAGCCCCACACGCCAGAATTACCTATAGCAATCAGGTGTGTGTGTGTGTGTGTGTGTGTGTGTGTGTGTGTGTGTGTGTGTGTGTGTGTGTGTGTGTGTGTGTGTGTGTGTGTGTGTGTATGTGTGTGTGTTGTGTGTGTGATGTCGGTGTCTTTATATGTGTGTGTGCGTGCGTGCGTGCGTGGTGTGTGTGTGTGTGTGTGTGTGTGTGTGTGGGTGTGTGTGTGTGTGCGTGTGTGCGTGTGTGTGCGTGCATGTGTGTGTGTTGTGTGTGTGATGTCGGTGTCTTTATATGTGTGTGTGTGCGTGTGTGTGTGTGTTTGTTGTGTGCGTGTGTGCGTGTGTGTGTGTGTGAGTGTGTGTGTGTGTGTGTTGCGTGTTCGGTTCGGTTCTGTAAGTTTTAAAGTCCTACCACTCTCAGAGTATACGAGGACTAGCAGAGAAAATCTTTCAAAGAAGCCTTAAAAACTTTTTTGTGCATTGTGAGAAACCGATGCTTTTTTCGGTTCTCCTGATCCACTGTGAATTCGGTATGGATGGATGTGTTGTGTGGGTCTTCTTTTTCTTCAGTGTTATTAACGTCCCAGCGTGATAACGATTAGGGACTGTCGTAAGATGAGTCTTGTCATATAGTTAAAGAAGATAAGCGTTGTCTTATAATTTCCATGTCTGGGGTGTGAAGAGCTTCAAGTCATAGAAGAGGAGGACGAGTCTGGAGGTGACGGAGAATCTTTATAAGTATGGTCCAACTGCCGAAGAGTGGGAGAGAGTAGCTGCCAGGGCGAGAGGAGCCCATCCGTTGATACTGCTGTGATTTGAGTTGTGTGTGTGATGTCAGTGTCTTTATGTGTCTTTATATATATATGTGTGTGTGTGTGTGTGTGTGTGTGTGTGTGTGTGTGTGTGTGTGTGTGTGTGTGTGAGAGAGAGAGAGAGAGAGAGAGAGAGAGAAGGGGGGAGGGGAGGTACACAAGTATAATTCCGCAGGAATTAACACGAAATTTCCAATCAGGGAAAACCTACAGGCGTTGTACAGAGTAACTATATGTACATACATACCTTTGTCCTCCACGTCGTTGTTGTCATCGACACCAAGCGGATAACGAGAACCCACAGGCGTTAGTCAGTGTTTGTGGACAACCATGACGCTCTTCGGGCTTGCGTTGTCCAGGGCTTTGTGACGTCACGTCAGCCTGCTTGACTGGCCACCAAGGAGAACATCGTATGGACGGCCCCTCACCCCTGGAGACCCGGGTCGTCAGGCCATAGCTGTGAAGGAGGACTCAGACCCGGGATGGCTTTGTTTGGTCTGGCCAGCGGACTGAGACTGAGACCGAGAAACGCAACGGTCACACAAAGAGCTGTGACACTAAAGTTCCACCCGTCTTCCACATCCCCAACGACAGAAATGTCTTCCACCCACCTCCTTCCTCTCTCACAACACACCACAAAGCCAAACGACTGACCCTGGCGTACAGGTCTAAACACATTGATTTGAAAAAAATACAACAACTTGTCCTGTCAGTCTGATGTCGTCGTTTGGGAGTGAGGTGGTAGAGACCTCAACTTTTTTCGGGGCCAGTATCATGAGGGTGATGCCCACCTCCCGTTCCTCTTACTGCTATATCTTTCCCACAGTGATGTCTGTCTGTCCCCTACTGCTATATCTTTCCCACAGTGATGTCTGTCTGTCCCCTACTGCTATATCTTTCCCACAGTGATGTCTGTCTGTCCCCTACTGCTATATCTTTCCCACAGTGATGTCTGTCCCCTACTGCTATATCTTTCCCACAGTGATGTCTGTCCCCTACTGCTATATCTTTCCCACAGTGATGTCTGTCTGTTCCCTACTGCTATATCTTTCCCACAGTGATGTCTGTCTGTCCCCTACTGCTATATCTTTCCCACAGTGATGTCTGTCTGTCCTCTACTGCTATATCTTTCCCACAGTGATGTCTGTCTGTCCCCTACTGCTATATCTTTCCCAGAGTGGTGTCTGTCTGTCCCCCTACTGCTATATCTTTCCCACAGTGATGTCTGTCTGTTCCCTACTGCTATATCTTTCCCACAGTGATGTCTGTCTGTCCCCTACTGCTATATCTTTCCCACAGTGATGTCTGTCTGTCCCCTACTGCTATATCTTTCCCACAGTGATGTCTGTCTGTTCCCTACTGCTATATCTTTCCCACAGTGATGTCTGTCTGTCCCCTACTGCTATATCTTTCCCACAGTGATGTCTGTCTGTCCTCTACTGCTATATCTTTCCCACAGTGATGTCTGTCTGTCCCCTACTGATATATCTTTCCCACAGTGATGTCTGTCTGTCCCCTACTGCTATATCTTTCCCACAGTGATGTCTGTCTGTCCCCTACTGATATATCTTTCCCACAGTGATGTCTGTCCCCTACTGCTATATCTTTCCCACAGTGATGTCTGTCTGTCCCCTACTGTTATATCTTTCCCAGAGTGGTGTCTGTCTGTCCCCTACTGCTATATCTTTCCCACAGTGATGTCTGTCCCCCCTATTCTCCCAATCCTGAAGGTCGGTGGTT
>JAPXFY010000032.1:1458541-1461041 GCA_030674185.1 Monoplex corrugatus | reverse complement strand
AAACAGAGAAACAGAGAGAGACAGAGAGACAGAGAACAAAGACAGAGAGACAGAGAAACAGAGGGAGACAGAGAGACAAAGACAGAGAGACAGAGAAACAGAGACAGAAAGAGAGAGGAGAGAGAGAGAGAGAGAGAGAGAGAGAGAGAGAGAGAGAGAGAGAGAAAAGACAGACAGAGAGACAGACAGAGCGAGAGAGAGAGAGAGAAAGAGAAAGAAAGAAAGAAAGACAGACAGAGAGAAAGAGAGAGAGAGAGAGCAGAAACACAAGCAGAAAAATAAGAAGAAGAAAAAAAAGGAAAATGATCAGAAAGAAAAAAAATGAATAGACCCAATAAAAGATCAACAAACAGACATTCCCCCCCCCACTCCTCTCCTCCACTAACACTTTAAATAGTGGTCTGGGTGCTAGTCTTTCATTTGAGACGATAAACCGAGGTCCCGTGAGTAGCAGACACTTAGTGCACGTTTAAGATCCCACGGCAAAGAATTGTTCCTGTCAAAATCCTGCCACAAAGTCTACATTGATAGGTAAACATATTCACATTTACAGGAGAAATCGGTAGTTCTGTACTATGGCGACATGAGAGAAGACGTAACGTTGTAAATAAGATAAAGAAAGTTGCAGGCGTCAAGTGATCTCTCTTACAACTAGTGTTGATGTTCTGGTGCTTTGTGTCTCCATGTTGCTGACAGGCTGTTGGTGTTCTGGTGCTTTGTGTCTCTGTGTTGCTGACAGGCTATTGGTGTTCTGGTGCTGTGTCTCCATGTTGCTGACAGGCTGTTGGTGTTCTGGTGCTTTGTGTATGTCTCCATGTTGCTGACAGGCTGTTGGTGTTCTGGTGCTTTGTGTCTCCATGTTGCTGACAGGCTGTTGGTGTTCTGGTCTTTGTGTCTCTGTTGCTGACAGGCTGTTGGTGTTCTGGGCTTGTGTCTCTGTGTTGCTGACAGGCTGTTGGTGTTCTGGTGCTTTGTGTCTCCATGTTGCTGACAGGCTGTTGGTGTTCTGGTGCTTTGTGTCTGTCTGATGTGTTGACAGCTGTTGGTGTTCTGGTGCTTTGGTCTCTATGTTGCTGACAGGCTGGTTGGTTGTTCCTGGTGCTTTGTGTTCTCTGTTTTATGTTGCTGACAGGCTGTTGGTGTTCTGGTGCTTTGTGTCTCTATGTTGCTGACAGGCTGTTGGTGTTCTGGTGCTTTGTGTCTCCATGTTGCTGACAGGCTGTTGGTGTTCTGGTGCTTTGTGTCTCTATGTTGCTGACAGGCTGTTGGTGTTCTGGTGCTTTGTGTCTGTCTTTATGTTGCTGACAGGCTGTTGGTGTTCTGGTGCTTTGTGTCTGTCTTTATGTTGCTGACAGGCTGTCGGTGTTCTGGTGCTTTGCGTCTGTCTTTATGTTGCTGACAGTCTGTTGATGTTCTGGTGCTTTGTGTCTGTCTTTATGTTGCTGACAGGCTGTTGGTGTTCTGGTGCTTTGTGTCTGTCTTTATGTTGCTGACAGGCTGTTGATGTTCTGGTGCTTTGTGTCTGTCTCTATGTTGCTGACAGGCTGTTGGTGTTCTGGTGCTTTGTGTCTGTCTCTATGTTGCTGACAGGCTGTTGATGTTCTGGTGCTTTGTGTCTGTCTCCATGTTGCTGACAGGCTGTTGGTGTTCTGGTGCTTTGTGTCTGTCTCCATGTTGTTGACAGACTGTTGATGTTCTGGTGCTTTGTGTCTGTCTCTATGTTGCTGACAGGCTGTTGGTGTTCTGGTGCTTTGTGTCTGTCTCTATGTTGCTGACAGGCTGTTGATGTTCTGGTGCTTTGTGTCTGTCTCCATGTTGCTGACAGGCTGTTGGTGTTCTGGTGCTTTGTGTCTGTCTCCATGTTGTTGACAGACTGTTGATGTTCTGGTGCTTTGTGTCTGTCTCTGTGTTGCTGACAGGCTGTTGGTGTTCTGGTGCTTTGTGTCTGTCTCTATGTTGCTGACAGGCTGTTGATGTTCTGGTGCTTTGTGTCTGTCTCCATGTTGCTGACAGGCTGTTGATGTTCTCGTTCTTTGTGTCTGTCTCTATGTTGCTGACAGGCTGTTGGTGTTCTGGTGCTTTGTGTTTGTCTCCATGTTGCTGACAGGCTGCTGGTGTTCTCGTGATTTGTGTCTCTATGTTGCTGACAGGCTGTTGGTGTTCTGGTGCTTTGTGTCTGTCTCCATGTTGCTGACAGGCTGTTGGTGTTCTAGTGCTTTGTGTCTCTATGTTGCTGACAGGCTGTTGGTGTTCTGGTGCTTTGTGTCTGTCTCTATGTTGCTGACAGGCTGTTGGTGTTCTGGTGCTTTGTGTCTCTATGTTGCTGACAGGCTGTTGGTGTTCTGGTGCTTTGTGTCTGTCTCCATGTTGCTGACAGGCTGTTTGTGTTCTGGTGCTTTGTGTCGCTCCATGTTTGCTGACAGGCTGTTGGTGTTCTGGTGCTTTGTGTCTGTCTCTATGTTGCTGACAGGCTGTTGGTGTTCTGGTGCTTTGTGTCTGT
>JAPXFY010000032.1:1448541-1453541 GCA_030674185.1 Monoplex corrugatus | reverse complement strand
CAAAAACAAACAAAACAAAC
Source organism: Monoplex corrugatus (assembly GCA_030674185.1). Taxonomy (NCBI): domain Eukaryota; kingdom Metazoa; phylum Mollusca; class Gastropoda; order Littorinimorpha; family Ranellidae; genus Monoplex; species Monoplex corrugatus. Next base: position 1,453,521 of record JAPXFY010000032.1, on the reverse strand, counting down.
AAAACAAACAAAACAAAGCAAAACAAAGGAAAACAAACAAAGAAACAACAAAAACTTGGTGCCAAATCTCTAAACAGTTGCAGACTGTCCGAATCTACGCAAAACCCTAGGCACTGGTAAGATGTTGAAATGGGGAGGAAAGGAGATGGACCTATGAAACAGTAAGCTGACACCACCAGAATGATGGAAACATTAAGATGGACAGCCAACAGGCCAGTGGACCTATCAAACAGTAAGCTGACACCAACAGAACGATGGAAACATTAAGATGGACAGCCAACAGGCCAGTGGACCTATGAAGCAGTAAGCTGACACCACCAGAATGATGGAAACATTAAGATGGACAGCCAACAGGCCAGTGGACCTATGAAACAGTAAGCTGACACCACCAGAATGATGGAGACATTAAGATGGACAGCCAACAGGCCAGTGGACCTATGAAACAGTAAGCTGACACCACCAGAACGATGGAAACATTAAGATGGACAGCCAACAGGCCAGTGGACCTATGAAACAGTAAGCTGACACCACCAGAACGATGGAAACATTAAGATGGACAGCCAACAGGCCAGTGGACCTATGAAACAGTAAGCTGACACCACCAGAATGATGGAAACATTAAGATGGACAGCCAACAGGCCAGTGGACCTATGAAACAGTAAGCTGACACCACCAGAACGATGGAAACATTAAGATGGACAGCCAACAGGCCAGTGGACCTATGAAACAGTAAGCTGACACCACCAGAACGATGGAAACATTAAGATGGACAGCCAACAGGCCAGTGGACTTATGAAACAGTAAGCTGACACCACCAGAACGATGGAAACATTAAGATGGACAGCCAACAGGCCAGTGGACCTATGAAACAGTAAGCTGACACCACCAGAACGATGGAAACATTAAGATGGACAGCCAACAGGCCAGTGGACCTATGAAACAGTAAGCTGACACCACCAGAACGATGGAAACATTAAGATGGACAGCCAACAGGCCAGTGGACCTATGAAACAGTAAGCTGACACCACCAGAACGATGGAAACATTAAGATGGACAGCCAACAGGCCAGTGGACCTATGAAACAGTAAGCTGACACCACCAGAATGATGGAAACATTAAGATGGACAGCCAACAGGCCAGTGGACCTATGAAACAGTAAGCTGACACCAACAGAACGATGGAAACATTAAGATGGACAGCCAACAGGCCAGTGGACCTATGAAACAGTAAGCTGACACCACCAGAATGATGGAAACATTAAGATGGACAGCCAACAGGCCAGTGGACCTATCAAACAGTAAGTTGACACCACCAGAATGATGAAAACATTAAGATGGACAGCCAACAGGCCAGTGGCCCTATCAAAAAGTAAGCTGACATCACCAGAATGATGGAAACATTCAGATGGACAGCCAACAGGCCAGTGGACCTATCAAACAGTAAGCTGACACCACCAGAATGATGGAAACATTCAGATGCACAGCCAACAGGTCAGTGGACCTATGAAACAGTAAGCTGACAACAGCAGAATGATGGAAACATTCAGATGGACAGCCAACAGACCAGTGGACCTATGAAACAGTAAGCTGACACCACCAGGATGATGGAGACATTAAGATGGACAGCCAACAGGCCAGTGGACCTATCAAACAGTAAGCTGACACCACCAGAATGATGGAAACATTCAGATGGACAGCCAACAGGCCAGTGGACCTATGAAACAGTAAGCTGACACCACCAGAATGATGGAAACATTAAGATGGACAGCCAACAGGCCAGTGGACCTATGAAACAGTAAGCTGACACCACCAGAATGATGGAAACATTAAGATGGACAGCCAACAGGCCAGTGGACCTATGAAACAGTAAGCTGACACCACCAGAATGATGGAAACATTAAGATGGACAGCCAACAGGCCAGTGGACCTATGAAACAGTAAGCTGAGACCACCAGAATGATGGAGACATTAAGATGGACAGCCAACAGGCCAGTGGACCTATGAAACAGTAAGCTGACACCACCAGAATGATGGAGACATTAAGATGGACAGCCAACAGGCCAGTGGACCTATGAAACAGTAAGCTGACACCACCAGAACGATGGAGACATTAAGATGGACAGCCAACAGGCCAGTGGACCTATCAAACAGTAAGCTGACACCACCAGAATGATGGAGACATTAAGATGGACAGCCAACAGGCCAGTGGACCTATGAAACAGTAAGCTGACACCACCAGAATGATGGAGACATTAAGATGGACAGCCAACAGGCCAGTGGACCTATGAAACAGTAAGCTGACACCACCAGAATGATGGAGACATTAAGATGGACAGCCAACAGGCCAGTGGACCTATGAAACAGTAAGCTGACACCACCAGAATGATGGAGACATTAAGATGGACAGCCAACAGGCCAGTGGACCTATGAAACATTAAGCTGACACCACCAGAATGATGGAGACATTAAGATGGACAGCCAACAGGCCAGTGGACCTATGAAACAGTAAGCTGACACCACCAGAATGATGGAGACATTAAGATGGACAGCCAACAGGCCAGTTTTTAATGTTGCAGGCTGGGATTGAACTCGAGATATCAGATTTGAGTCCACGGCTCTGTCAAAATAAGAGAGGAGAAGAGAGAGAGAGAGAGAGAGAGAGAGAGAGAGAGAGAGAGAGAGAGAGAGAGAGAGAGAGAGAGAGAGAGAAAACGTGTGTGCCTAGAATTGTGTGTTTTGTTTGCATTTCTCTCTCTCTCTTTCTCTCTCTCTCTCTCTCTCTCTCTCTCTCTCTCTCTCTCTCTCTGTCTCTGTATGCGCACACATATGCAAGCATTCATGTGTGCGCGTGCTGTCAAACATGTTTGACAACAAGCTTGTCACTTAATTGTCAATCCAAGCACCACGCAGGAGGCTGAAAACCTTGCCCTCTCCATCAACAATTTCCATTCACTGTTTGGTCAAATATTTATTGACTGATATCACAGCAACTTCTAGGCCATATCATATGTACAATTAATTGACACATATTCAACTCCATATTGCATCAATAAATAAACAGATAAATGATTATATAAATAAACAAAAACGGAACCTTCCCATCTTAAAAAAAAAAGAAAAAAAAAGAAAAAGGATGGAACATATTTACATCATATAAGATTTAAACGCCACTCATCCACCCCCAAAATGGAGTCAAGTCAAATAATCAACAAACTAAAACCAAAACCAAAACAAACAAAAGGAAATACAGAAAAAAACCCGCCCACAAAGAAAGAAAACCTTACACTGCAAACGACAACAACAACAACACACAACAATGTACATGATCAATCACAAACGACAACAACAACAACACACAACAACGTACATGATCAATCTCAAACGACCAACAACAACAACAACACACAACAATGTACATGATCAATCACAAACGACAACACAACAACAACAACAACAACACACAACAATGTACATGATCAATCACAAACGACAACAACAACAACAACAACAACACACAACAACGTACATGATCAATCACAACAACAACAACAACAACAACACACAACAACGTACATGATCAATCACAAACGACAACAACAACAACACACAACAACGTACATGATCAATCACAAACGACCAACAACAACAACAACACACAACAACGTACATGATCAATCACAAACGACAACAACAACAACAACAACAACACACAACAATGTACATGATCAATCACAAACGACAACAACAACAACAACAACACACAACAATGTACATGATCAATCACAAACGACAACAACAACAACACACAACAATGTACATGATCAATCACAAACAACAACAACAACACACAACAATGTACATGATCAATCACAAACGACAACAACAACAACACACAACAATGTACATGATCAATCACAAACAACAACAACAACACACAACAACGTACATGATCAATCACAAACGACAACAACAACAACAACAACAACACACAACAATGTACATGATCAATCACAAACGACAACAACAACAACAACAACACACAACAATGTACATGATCAATCACAAACGACAACAACAACAACAACACACAACAATGTACATGATCAATCACAAACGACAACAACAACAACAACACACAACAATGTACATGATCAATCACAAACGACAACACAACAACAACAACAACAACACACAACAATGTACATGATCAATCACAAACGACAACAACAACAACAACAACACACAACAATGTACATGATCAATCACAAACAACAACAACAACACACAACAATGTACATGATCAATCACAAACGACCAACAACAACAACAACACACAACAACGTACATGATCAATCACAAACGACAACAACAACAACAACAACACACAACAATGTACATGATCAATCACAAACAACAACAACAACACACAACAATGTACATGATCAATCACAAACGGCAACAACAACAACAACAACAACAACAACAACAACAACACACAACAATGTACATGATCAATCACAAACAACAACAACAACACACAACAATGTACATGATCAATCACAACAACAACAACAACACACAACAATGTACATGATCAATCACAAACAACAACAACAACACACAACAATGTACATGATCAATCACAAACGACAACAACAACACACAACAACACACAACAACACACAACAACGTACATGATCAATCACAAACAACAACAACAACACACAACAACACACAACAATGTACATGATCAATCACAAACAACAACAACAACACACAACAACGTACATGATCAATCACAAACGACAACAACAACAACACACAACAATGTACATGATCAATCACAAACGACCAACAACAACAACAACAACAACACACAACAACGTACATGATCAATCACAAACGACCAACAACAACAACAACAACAACACACAACAACGTACATGATCAATCACAAACGACCAACAACAACAACAACACA